>BQNB010078850.1:10582-22270 GCA_026074375.1 Tanacetum coccineum | reverse complement strand
GAAGTTGTATGCCAAGTTCTCTAAGTGTGATTTCTAGATTCATATCGTGCAATTTCTTGGACACTTAATTGATAGTCAATGACTTCATGTTGACCCAGCCAAGATTGAAGCAGTTAAGAATTGGGCATCTCCTACTACACCCATAGAAATACATCAATTCTTAGGACTTGCCGGCTACTACCGGAGATTCATTTCAAAGATTTCTCAAAGATTGCAAAGTCTTTGACTGAATTAACCCAGAAAAACAAGAAGTATATCTGGGGCGAAGACCAATAATCGGCTTTCCAACTGCTAAAACAGAAGCTATGTGAAGCTCTAATCTTAGCATTACCATAAGGAAATGACGATTTTGTTGTTTACTATGATGCATCCCATCAAGGTCCGGGAGCGGTGTTAATGCAAAGAGAGAAGGTTATTGCATATGCATCCCGACAACTTAAGCCTAATAAAGAAAACTATACCACTCATGATCTTGAATTAGAAGCAGTAGTGTTTGCTTTTAAAATTTAGAGACACTATCTGTATGGCACCAAATGTACTGTGTTCACTGATCATAAAAGTCTTCGGCATATCCTTGATCAAAAAGAGATGAACATGAGACAACGTCGTTAGCTAAAATTACTTGCAGATTACGATTGTGAAATTCACTACCATCCTGGAAAGGCAAATGTCGTAGCAGATGCCTTAAGCTGGAAGGAACGAATCAAACCACTCCGAGTTAGATCATTAGTTATGACTATTCATCCAAAATCACCATCCCAAATTCTTAAAGCTCAAACTGAAGCACTCAAAGAAGAAAACATCAAGGCTAAAAACTTACGAGGAATGTTTTAAACAGCCAGGATCTGCCCTTTGACAGCACTACGGGGCTCATACGTGATGTTGTATGCCGCGAGCTCCACAAAATATGGTGCTAACCTTCCTAATGTATCTGCCTTACTTAAAACATTCTTGATTGGTTGGTCTATGATGACAGTGATAGGGTGGGCTTCAAAGTATCTTCTAAGTCTCCTGGATGCATGCCTCAGCTCGAGTGCCAATTTCTCTAACGGAGCATAATTTCATTCTGCATCATGCAGTGTTCTGCTGACATAGTGCACCGGGCGCTGTTTTCCTTGTCTTATTACCAACAGTACTGCGCTTGCTGCGTCTTGTGATGCTGTTAGGTATACGAATAAGGTTTCTTTCGGCTGGGGTGTTGTTAAGGCAGGTAGATCCAAGACCGTATTCTTAAGTTCCTGAAAGGCTTTTTCTGCTTCTTCTGTCCAGCGGTAATCATCCTTGTTTGCCTTGGTTATGTTTTTCAGTGTTTCGAAGAATGGCAGCGACTTTTCTGCCGACCGAGACAGGAAACGGTTTAGTGCCGCTAGTTTTCCCGCTAAGGTTTGCATTTCTCCCCAGGTTCTTGGTGACTGCATCTCCGCTATATCTTTCGTTTTCGCTGGGTTGGCTCCCCAAGAATTTTCCTTCCGTGACTCCGAACGAGCATTTCTTTGGGTTCAGCTTCATGTTGATCCTTCTGAGGTTATCGAATGTTTCCGCTATGTCTGCCAACATTTCTCTTTCGGTCTTGCTCTTTACCACCATGTCGTCTACATAGACTTCCAAGTTTTTCCCAATTTGAGACCGGAATGCTTCATCCACCAGCCGTTGGTATGTTGCTCCTGCATTTTTTAGGCCGAATGGCATCTTTGTATAGCAATATGTACCCTGATCTGTGTAAAAGGCAGTTTTTTCTTCGTCTTCATCCGCCATTTGCACTTGATGGTAGCCTTTGTAAGCATCCAGGAAACATTTGAGGGGGAAACCCATTACTGCCTCTATTTTACTGTCTATTTCCGGTAGGGGATAATAGTCTTTGGGACATGCAGAGTTGATATTCTTGAAATCAATACACATCCGCCAGCTTCCATCTGCCTTTTTTACTAGGACTGGATTTGATATCCAAGTGGGGTATTTTACTGGTCTAACTATTCCGGCACTTAACCATTCGGCTACTTCTTTGGTTACTGCCTGACTTTTTTCAGAGCAGAATACTCTTCTCTTCTGCCTGACTGGTGTGACCGATGGGTTGGCATTCAGGGAATGCTTAATGATTCTTTTTGGCACGCCCGTCATATCCGACGGCTCCCATGCGAAAATGTCATTGTTTCTTTTCAACAAGCTTTTTAACTGGGCCAACCCTTCCGGTGAGAGGCTCTTCCCTATCACCACCAACTGTTCTGGGTAGGCGGGGTTAATTAGCACATGTTCCGTTGGGCTTGTGTCGTTCTGCACTTTCACCTCTTCCGGTAGCTCCACAGCCTGCTTCTTTCTTTCGCTTCTGCATTGTAATACCATAGTAGTCTGGGATACTATTGTCGCCACTCCCCAGGGAGTTGGGAATTTCATTATCCCATGAATGGTCGAAGGGATTGCCCTAAGCTGTCTTAAGCCAGGACGACGATGTTATAAGGTGAAGGTGTTGGGATGACCGTAAATTTCATAATTGCCCTTCGGCATCTCCCATTTCCCCCAAAGCACACATCAAGCTCGATTTTCCCTAGCGGCTTGACTTGTTCCCCCGAGAACCCAGACATTGTGGTTTGCGTTTCTACTAACCTTGCTTGGATTTCCGGATGTAGCATGTTGAAGCAATGCTCAAACATAATTTCGATTGAAGCCCCTTCGTCTATATGTATCCTTCGGACCAGATATCCTTCCACCTTTGCTTCAACTACCAAGGGTTCTTCTGATAGGTCCTGCGCGGGCACTGGTGGGAAGGTTATGGGGATATTCATCCACTCTTCATCCCTCTTTGTTGTTTTCCGTTTCCTATCTAATGGATGACTTTGGACCATGTTTATTACTTTTGCTTTCTGCGGACCGTTGTTCCGCTGGTTTCCTTTTCCTCTTTGCCCCACGTCTTTTACCAAGTGGTTTAGTTTGCCTGACTCTAGGGCCATCTCCAATTGTCATTTTAAGTGGAAGCAATCGTTCGTGTTGTGTCCTTTTTCGTTGTGATAGTCGCAATACCTGTTCAGGTTTTCTTTGCTGGGTGCTCCGACTAGCGGTGTCGGCTGAGGTAGGTTTAACTGATGTTCCGTTGCTAGGATCTCCTGAGGAGTGATTGATAACGAATCTAAGGATAATACCACCCTGGGCTGGTGCAACTCCTGGTTAGGACGCTGTGGCGCCATGTATGGTGCGTGGCGGTCTGGCATCCTAGCAACGAACCTGTGTTCCGATCTACGCCGGTTGTTTCCGTGAGGAAACCGTTGGCTTCGGTCGTTCCGTTGTACCCACTGCACCGGCGTGTCCTTTCGTTGGAATTCTCCTCTAGGTAGTTCCGTGTTACGGTACGCCTCTTTCGACCGTAGGTAATCATCCACCCTCTTTAACATTTCATCTACCGTTTTGGGTATGCTGTCGGAGAAGCGCTTTGCTAACTCCGGACACTTGTGAGAGCTCATGAAAGATGAGACTTGCATTAGTTCCGGCACGTTGGGGATAGCATTGGATTCACTCACCCACCTTTCCTTGAAATGGGCTAGAGTTTCGTTGGCTTTTCTGGTTATTTTTGAAATTTCTGTCGGATCTTTATCGCATGCCTTGAGCATTCCAAACCTATTCAGGAATTTTTCTTGCAGACTGCCCCAGTTATCGATACTACCCGACGGTAGTTTGTCAAACCACGCCCTTGCTTTGCCGTCAAGAGTTTGTTGGAACATCCTGCACCACACAGGCATTGGCCATTCTCCTTGGTTTCCTGCCCCCACAAAGCGGCCTATATGGTCCTCCGGATCACCCGTCCCGTCATATGTCTTGACATTCGTTGGCATCCTGTGGCCTGGTGATGAAAATTCGACAATTCTTCTGGTAAAGGGACATTTTAGTATTTCCTTGAATGGTTTGCTCAAATCTTCCTCGTCCATCTTTGTCTTTCCCTTCCCATTGTCCTGAACTTCATCGTCGTTGATGTCATGGGAGTCCTCGAAATCAAGCAGCATAGGTTTGATAAGATTTCGGTTGTTTGGTTCTTTTAGAAACTCCTTGAGAGCCGATATGTGCCCTTCAATGATGTTTTTGTTACTCCCTCCGTCTCATAATTATTGTCCCCCGACAAAAAACACACAGTTTAATAAAAGTGCATTTATTACTGCTTTCTCTTTCTTACTTTTTGACAGAATGACAGTTTTACCCCTAGCTAATTAATTAAAGTCTTCTTTAAAGTTCGTAATAATAATTTCAATTAAGGGTAATATAGTAAACTTGATCAAACTTCCCTATCTATTTTTAGTAGTGGACAATTAAATTGGGACGTACTAAAAAGGAAACATGGACGATAAAAATGGGACGAAGGGAGTATTTTGGTTTGAGAATCCTTCATTGGGAGGAGTAATTGGTTCGGGACCTGTCATTCTAGGCCACTTGGGCAAGTCGAATAACGAGTCCCACGGATGGCGCCAATTTGTTGATGCAAAGATCCGCTAGGAAGGATTGCCGTTGCCCTCCAGTGGATTCTTGATGCCTCAGCAAGCCTGTCGAGAAAACAACACGCGTTAGCCTCGCCCTGGGTTTTATCCCAAGACCAAGCTCCGGCGTGAGAGTAAGTATTTTATATTGTAATAACCGTTGGGCAGAGTATATGTGTAGTAAATGTGATGATTTGCATTGAATGTGCTTGGGTTATTTATACTACCCCAAGTACTGTAGAATGATTACTGTTTCTGACACATGGGAAACAACCCGCCGAACTACTGTGTGCTTTTGTCAGACGGCGCTTCCACGTGAAAGACAGGCCTCCCTAAATCACGGACCAGTCAATATGCGTGTAGTTCTGGTTAAGGACCGCTGGTTAATAGAGGATACCTGGATAATAGGGTGTATTGGCCTTTCCTGAGGCTTCATCCTTATCTAGTGCTGAGTCAGCCCTGGTGAGAATGTAGCGTTAGTTGGATGTAGGCCGATGGGTAGTTCCTAGCCGACCAAACCTAGCGGTCACATACATGAACAGTACTTGAAACAACAATACTACTACAACTGTTACTAAAAAACAATACAATAAGAATAACTAGAGTAAATGGTTAATGACTTATTTACCTGGTGGAATATATCTCTGTCACTATGATTCTACTCCATATTTGCTCTTTGGCCTCCAGTCGTCGGTACTGATTGAATAATACTATCATTCAAGCTTAATGTGGGTCAATTTCGACATTTTGCAGATTTAGTTACCAGAAATGATTACAACAATTTTTACATGTGTGATAATGGGAACTTGATAACTGCTCATACTACCGGTCCACTTATTTTAAGTGAAGATGACATTGCTAATGAAGATCCAAATGTGTTCATGAAAACACTAGGTTAAAGGTTTTATATTTATGAGAAAGCTATATATGTTTGTGTGAGTAACGTATGATGAGCAGTGAAAACGGTTCCTTTACCGTTCTGTTCCTTTAGTTTGTCACAACGTAGTGTTCCTATGCCATGGGTCAAATGGTCAGGTATGTGATCATGTGTCCACAGGCATGCTCATGGATTTCATTCTTGATATGTGTTGCGATGAATGAAACTATTATGATGTCTCGTTTATCTCGTTACATACTTTATGTGCCTTGCCACCAAATCTGTAAAAATGCTAGTTTAGTGATTTATACATAAAGATACTAACATGTGAACAACTAATACGATGAGGGGATCTAATTTAGTTTTGATGAGGTCCCTTTACCTTTTTGATATATACGTAGTAATTTAATTAGAAATGCATTCATCTTAGGTTGGTGTGTTAGAAGATGGGTAAAGGCTCTGGGCACTTGAAGCTTAGGTCATGTGTTCGAGTCTTGTCAAAGCCCATCTTTTAAGAACATCTGCTTTTTCCAATAATCTATTTATTTTATTATCTCATTTGGAGTATATGATAGCTTTAACATATGGCTTACGATATTTGTTTATTTTGAATCAAACATTCAATAAAAATTATGAATATCTCTTTTGCATCAAAATTATACATCACTCCTTTAGTTTATTATATTTGATTATATTTACTAATATGATTTTAATCACTATATAAGTAGTTGACTGATATGCTAATATGTTGCTTACTTGGTCAATGGTTAAAGAGGACGAAATCCGGTTTTGATAAGTACGTAGCTAAGACTTAAATTAGTCAAAGTTTGTAAGAATTAACGTAGGTAATCAGTTGGTTTTTTTTACACTTGTCCGAGCTTGGATTTTACTAAAGTTCGCCAATTCAGACTATGAATTAAGATGAAATTAAGTCTCCTAACTCATCATAATTTCGGTGAGTAATTACTATTTCCGAGATATTTCAGATTTTGAAAGCTCATCGAAGTTTGTACTGTTTTAAGATTATTAAGTGGACTTGTACCGTCTCGAAGACCCAACCATGTTTGAACTTGATTGTCTACCTTTTTAGTTAGTATTGCTTTACAGTACTTTATTTAAAGGGTAAATTACACCGTTAGTCCCTAAACTTAGCCTCGTTTACCCGTTCAATTCCCCGGTTTTGCAAATCGATGGAAATGGTCTCAAAAGTGGTCATTTTGGTGTATGTTTGGTCCCAAAGAATGAAGGGTCGTTAAGTCGCTTCGTTAGTGATGAGTATTATGGTAATTTCGCATAAAAACAGTCCCTTGTAGATGGTAGTTTTTTTTACACATGTACGCTTATACTCACCATCTTCATCTATCATCATTTAATTCATATACACACTTAAAAAAACACAGATCCACAATTACAAACCATAAGCAAATCTTCAATTAGTTTTCAACATGTTAAATTTTTAACAAAACCACATTTTGATATCAAGCATCCTCAACCACCACCCACTATAAACGCAACAACGCCCACTATTAGATCTATAAGAATAATCCAAAAATGGCGGTAGCCGTTTAGATCTTGACGGCGAAGGTGGTAGCCAATTTAGATCTTGCCAGCGGCTGTGATGTCCCTTGGAGATTGTGGTGGTTGTTACGAGTTGCGGATACAAAGATACAAAAATGATGGTTGTTGATGGAAGCGGCGGTGGATGGTTAGGTCGCGTCATTGTTGGGTGGTTCGTTGGTTCGGATGATGGCGGTAAAAAGAAAGCAGAAATCATTCTTCCGACTGTTAAAGCAAACGGAACCGATGCAAGATGTCCAACTAATGCTTGTTTTCATTCGGTCGGTTTAAGGAGATCAATCGAGAAAATGAAGGTGAAATATGGTTTGATGATGATAAGGATTGTGGTTCAAATTATCATATGGTTGGGCTTGATTTGGGCTTGATTTAGCAGTAGTTAATACTTCAAATTATCATATGGATATAAACTCTCAAACTAGTTGCTTCACTCACTTTTGTCGACGTGTATGGTTTATGTGATTTTGATAAATTAAGGTGCCGTTTTGTTCACTAATTTGAAAATTTAAAATTTTAAATTTTAGAAAATTTAATTTCTTGAGAATTTGAAATTTCGGAATTTAAAATGCCTACGCATATTTGGTTGACAAAATTTTATATTTTTTTAAATTTGTCATTTTGTTTATTGTTGCAATTTTTAGGGAGGGACGGATAGGGGTGTCAAAAAAAAACCCGACCCGACCCCTGATTAAGGCTTATTCTGTCGGTTTCCGCTGGTAACAAAAAAATAAACAGGTCAAACCCCGATAACCCGCAATACTATAATAGGGTCGGGTACGGGTTCAGAATTGTTTGTAACACGGTTTCGGGTCGACCCGATTGACCAAAAAAAGGTATCTTCCTAAAAAATTGTTATAAATTTACTAGATAAAACGAAGATAAAAAAAATCAATTTTTTACGATTTAACTCATATACGGGTATGACCCAAACCGACACGGATACGACCCATTGACCCGACACATACGACCCGACCCAATGACCCGAATTCAAATGGGTCGTTTTACGGTATGCTTGACTCGACCTTGAACCGACCCGAACGTGACCAACTCGACCCGACTAAAGTGATGGATATCCTTTGATTTAAAAAAACAACAAAACCAAGAAAAATAAACAAAAACAACTAAAAAAAAAGTTTATAAATTTTATTCCTGTCCACCAAAATTCATCACTTTTTTTAAGACATTTTAATTTCCCTCATTTTGACAATTCAGGGAATTTTAAATTCCCCATTTATGTTACCAAACACAATATTTAGGGGAAATTAAAGGCCTGTTTGGTTTGTAAACGAGTTTAGGATTAGGATTTGGATTTGAATTTGTGTTTAGATTTGATGTGGGTTTAGAAAATAAATTAAAAAATGAGATGTAAAATAAAATTATATATTGTATATGTTTTAAATTATTAAAATACTTACCATTTAAAGTTTTATTATTATAAAAATAAGTGAAAGGATAATAAGTGGTTGTGGTCAAAATTGAGTGTACCTAGCATAAGATTTGACATGGTTTTTTCAAAAAGTAGCCATGCTAATCGGGATTCTTAGATAACAAATATAAGGGACTTATCTCTAAATTGAGGGCCCACAGCAAACAACCAGCTTATTTATACTTTGATGCTCAAATTCTAAAGTTAAGTATGGATAAGTTATCCAAAAATGATTTCTCCTCAATATACCCCGGCCAAATGGCACCTAATTTTTTAGTGTGACCCCAACTTTGTATAGGATGAAGTCTGTGATGGTTTAGACTTTAGACCAGTAAATTAAAAGTCAATTGGTGTAGATACATATCGCTTAGAAAAGGTATTTGATATTTTGGTTTTGTTATTTATTTGGGTTTGTCATTTAGCAGTTACTACTCCTCGAAGCACTACTGTGTTAAGTAGAAAAAGAAGCGGAATAATGGTGATTGCGGTGACGACCATAAGTGTTGCGGTTGTGGCCGACGGTTCCCTTTTTTGGTGCAGTGACAAAGGGGTGGGAATATATACGCAGAGAGAGATATCAGACATATAATAATAACCGTGATAAATGATTAACTTATGTGTGTATAAATCATGGATTAAGGGTGTATCAATGAAGTTACCTTATTCGAAATCAGTATGCTTAATATAGGTGTCGTGGAGTCTTATAAAAATGTTGTAATTGTTTTTTTATATACATTCAAAACTAATTACGATTGTTACATACAGCAATAATAAAATTTTAAACGATAGAACAATTTTAACCAACAATTTACAAAAACAAAAGGACAAAACGCATGTTACACAAACAAGAAAAACAAACAATAGTAGATTGAAAATCAAGTGTAGACCCAAACATGTTTCATTAACCCAATGAACCAATGCGTGGCCATCATTTTTCATAAAAATAAAAAAAACTCATTTTCCACCTCTTTTAAAAAATATAATATCTTACATACGTTAAAATTCCACACGACAAAAAATTCCCATCTGCGAACCATGTATTGTTTTTTTATCTTTCATAACGGAGTGACACGATAATCTTTCGAAGGAACTTTTTTTTCATTTGTTTTTCTCATTCACGGAAATTGGCTAAAATCGATAGTAAGTTGCGAGAGTGCGAGCGAACGATGCGCATAGAAATAGTAAGATTCGTATGAGAAGCGATGATCTGTCTGAGAGAGGATATACGGAAATCAAATCGCAAGATAAGGATCTCTACCAGCACGACTTAGCGAAGCATCTGCTCTATAGTCTCATGCGATGATACGCAATGTTTCGAATTCGTGAACTGAGGTAGGTTTGAATGTCGGTTGTGTATATGAATATATCGCTAACAATTAACGGAGATGGTATAGGTTGTTGACGGACTCCGATACGCATCATACATGAAATTTTGATAGTGCAGCTCCGGCGCTAATATCCAAGTATCAGGAGAGAGGACTGTGTGTGGCTATAGCAGATATAAACGCACTATACGTTAAAGATTAAAAAAAAAAAAAAAAGAATCATATATGATCGGACAACGAAATCATAATATTTCATAAAAACATATAGATTTCCATAATTCAAGATATGTTTTCATAAAAGCTATTACTTATAATATCATAAAAAAAAATTCGCGAAAGTATATATGTCGCTCCTCTATAGAAAGATAATTTAATTCTCGTCAGCGATGGTATGTTTTGTTTTGCTAACATTAACTGTGTAATATTAATTTAAAAAAAGAGTGGAATGAGTTTTTTTTATTTTTTGATGAAAAATAGTGCTATGATTTGGTGATTCATTTGTCTAATGACAAATGTTGTCTATATTGAACTTTTGGCTATACGGTGACTGGTTTTTACGTAAAAAGAACAAACAAAAGGTAACGGTGTAATGGAGAAAAACAAACAAACATTGATTAATTATTATGGAAAAAGACAAAAAAAAAACAATGGTGTAATGGAAAGAACAGTGACTAATTATTATGGAAAAAAAATACCTTAAGAACCAACGGTGTAAGTGGTAAAAGACAAAAAATGACCTCTGCTAAAGTTACTGTTTTAAATTTTGAGTCAGGGACCAATTGTGAAATAATAAAAAAATAAAAATTAATCCTTTGTTGTTCCGCCCGAACACTTTAGACCCAACAATAATAAAGATTGCTTGCCCCTATTCTGGTCATAGCCCATGGTTTGTGAATGTGTATACTCTAAGCAAAAACAGCTGGTATCCCGTTGATAATCATCGATTGCCAAGAGAAACAGTTAGGATTAGAAAGCGTTCAGGTCAAGCTGTGGTTGAACCGTTTTATTTACTGGGTTGGTTTCGAAAAACACCAAGGTGATGATGGGATTTTCTTCAAAACTTATGTCATTGTATCATTCGATATGATCACTCACCAATTCCAATAGTTGACATACCACAAGTTGGCGACATCGTACTTTTATGCGAATGGGTGTTAACTGTCGACGGTGCTTCTGTTACGTCGTTTAACATTGTATTTAGCCTTCCCACCAATCATTCTGTCAAGTTAATTGGTTCCACAAACACTGATGAACCAATAGTAGAAGTTGATGAACTCGGGTATCAACTGGTGCACACACTAAAAGTTTACGATCCAGTTGCTGAAGAATTTTGTGGCGTTGGTATGGAAGCAGATAGTGGCTCGTTCTACATTGGCCCCTACAAGGAATCACTTATCCTACTTAATCGGCCTGATCGTTCACTAGACAGCTTGAATCTCTAGTGTGATTGTCTGTGTTAGTTTGTGTGTTTTATCTAGCAAGTTTATTATTTCCCTGTTGTCAGCCTATGTTTTTCCATATATGATGTAATTTAGTGTCTAATAAGACCGTGACTCCCCAAGGTGAGGAACTAGGCCTTATGAATCCTTTGTCGGAAAGCTCTTGTAATTGTTCTGATAATTCCTTCATTTGGGATGGAGCCAATCGATACGGTGCTCGAGCTACGGGTGCGGCTCTTGGAATTAAGTCGATTTGGAATTCCACTGGTCGAGCCGGAGGAAGACCTGGCAAGTCCTAGGGAAATACTTCAGGAAAGTCTCGGACGATTGGTACGTCCTTAATTTGTTTTCCTTCCGACTTGACATCCTCTTTCTTTGCGGATATCTGCGCCAAAAAGGCCTGGCATCCCTTCGCCATGTACTCTTAAGCTTTTGAACATTAGATAACTGTCAACCGAGATTCTCTCTCGTTGCTACTTCCGTTGCCACAAAAAGTCAAAGTTCCATTCCCATAAGGAACTTGAACAAGTTTCTCATCGCACACGATCACGGCGTGACATCTTCTTAACCAGTCCATACCGATAATGACATC
>BQNB010078849.1:0-24897 GCA_026074375.1 Tanacetum coccineum | reverse complement strand
AATACTTTATGCACTATCTCAAATAACTCATTTTGCAATATGAACTTTTAAATGTGTCATTATACCTAGTGAAACTTGCATTGGCAGGTAACAACTGATGAGAATTTGCAACGTTAGTCTATTTAATCAACAAACATTTGCAACGTTAGTCCTTTATAATAACGGTCGTTTGTAATTAACTCAAAATTTAGTTTTTTAAAAAAGTATATATTTTCTAATTATTTTTAAAATTTATACACTATGAAAAACTAAAAGGGGGGTTGAATAGTTTACCGCTTTTTAATTAATGTTTATGTTTGTTTATAAAAACTTAGATTCGACTTTTTGTGAATTCAATACTTGCACAATATGAATAATATAAATAAGTAAGAACAAATAAAGAAATAAGAGATAAAAGTTAGAAAGATCAAGCCACAAGATAAGGATTTATAGTGGTTCAGTTACGAAGCACCTCTTCGCCCTACTCCACTCCTCGAGCACCTAACTCGAGAGTTTTCTTCACTATGTCAACAAACTCCCTTATGGCGAAGAAAACCGTACACAACTTTTGCTTATATCAATTTTCGACACTAAGCTAGATGTCGAGTTCTAATCTTAGCTAGAACCAATCTATCACGACTTCACAACTTCTTCACAACTTTCACGACTTCACAACACAACTTCACAACTACACAACTTCTTTACGCCTTAGTATTCTTCACCACACTACTTCACTACTTCACTTCTACTTTCACATCTAACTATCACAACTTAGATGAATCACTAATATTCAACTATACTTACAACAATCACCAAGATCTATCTACTACACAACTTTACAAGATTTACAAATGATTTACAAGTTATGATATGGATGCGACAAGATTGCAATACACACTTGATGTGTAATACTTCTTCACTTGATGATGGAAGTATTCTTCTCTTGCACTTGAGGAATTGAGCTTGGATCACTTAGAAACAAAGCTTTATAATTAAATGATCAAATGATTTTAATGAGATGTGTGGGCTGTTTTTTATCAGAAAGAATGAGTGCAAAATGTGAGAAAATAGTGAGGAATAGTCCAATATTTATAGGACATTTTGGAGGAGCGTCTACCTATGGGCGGTCCCTTTAAATAGGTGGGCGGTCCCCTTAAAGATAAGGGGGCCGCCCGTGTATTTAATGAGGCCGCCCTAGACTGGGCGCTCTCCAGTTTGTCCTTTTGTATAGGGGGGATTTTCTAGAACATTCAAGCCGTTTTAGGTCCAAAAATTTGAATTTCAAAATGTTTATTTTGAATAAAACATTTCTTTTAATTGTAAAAAATATTTTGTAATGTTTATAAAAATGTTTACAACATTTTATAAAAGTGTGAGGTTGAATAAAAACGCTTCTTCTTGATCATAAAATGCATTAAGCATTTATTTATTTTATACCTTTAAGTGATAGAGTGAGATTTATGTTTGAGAATGAGAGAGAGATTATGGCTAGAGAGATCGCGTGCTATGCTGTTGTGTACTGGTGTTGTTACGTTTTCGTGTTAAATGTTGTGTGTAGACGTGCGAGAGATTTGAACGGTTGTGTTTTTTTTGTTTTATTTTGGGGAGTTATTGCAAAGAAGTAAAAGATGTGAGTGGTAGAAAATTAGTGGTTGATATAATGTTATTTTGAGGCTTTATTTCTATCAACAATCTCTCCCTTTTTTATGTTACGAATAGAAGGGTGTTTAAAGACGCCTTGGTTTAAATATATGAAGAGAGAAATGTGTGTGATTTTCTATCAACAATCTCCCCTTTTTTGATGATTACAAAATTTAAACTCATTAAATGTAAAATTATTTTTAAAAAAGTATTTAGTGAGTTTTATGTCATTTCTCACCCTTTTTGTAGAATCAAAAAGGCATCGTCGAGAATTGCTAGTAAAATTGCCGGAATAAATGCTCCCCCTTGATGTATGCTCCCCCTCGTTTGAGGGCACCAAGGAATCGAGCTATGGTTTCTTGGCTACAAAAATGAGTTAGAACAATACAAATATTTCTAACATATAGCAAAACGGAAAAAATATGGCATAATAATAATGCAACCAACAATCATCCATTAAAAGTAAAATAGTGTGTGAACCACACTCATGCATACATAAGGAAAATAAATAGCATGCTAACATACATGAAATCTCTAACCTACAAAAAGTCTTATAACTAGTAAAACTCCATAGGACTTGCTTGCAAAATGGTGGATGAATAATTATTTGAGAAACTAAACATAAAGTATGTTTAGTTTGGGGAAGATGATGGAGGTGGTGGGATGATGGTTGTTGGTGGTTGTGAGAGCATATATTCAATATATGAAAACATATATTGAAAAGTTCATCCCTTAACTCAAAAATGAGAATTCGGTTGTGGACACAACAAAGGCATGAATCACCATACGCTTCGAGTAAATTCCAAGGGATGGAATGCCCAATGATGGGTGGAGAAAGTGATGGTGAGTTGTGATGGACATCTAGTGGAGTAATGGGTGAGAGTGAGAGGGTTATTTCCATTGAGTTGGGTGCTTGAGTTGGAGGTGGTGGAGGAACTCTAAGTGGACGTGACAATGGGGACTTTAGATACCCATTGATGGAGGGTGATGATAAGAGAGTTGGTGATTTTGGTGTGTAGTCAATGGATGAAGATGATGTGTCTTTTGTGGATGGTGTTTTAGAGGGTGCATTAGGATCACTTGGTGATGAGACTTGAAACTTGGGAGATGGGGTTGTAGTGTCTTCTTTTGTCAAGTCAACAAAGAGTTGTTTAGGTGGTAGAATTGTGAATTTAGGTTTCTTGGATGGTTTGCAAATGGAAGCTTAAGGTGGTGCCAGGGATGTTGATAATGGTTGATGAATGATGAAGAAGATGGCGTTTTGAAGATGATCATTTGGAGAGGATTTATGGGAAGGAAATGGTTTGAAAATGGAATGAGTTTGAACTAGTTTAAGTTATTCCAAATTATGTTCGAGCGTTCTTGCCAAAGATAGCTTAAACTAGGTAAAAGAGGGTCAAAAGGCAAAAGAAATATTGTTTTACCCGTGATCTACTAGGGCGGTCCCCTTAAAGATAAGTGGGCCGCCCGTTATGAATTAAGGGGGCCGCCCTCTGCTGGTATCTATTTTTCACAGAAAAATGATTTTTCTCAGAATTTTTTTTTTGAGAGTATTTCTGTTTTGGTGGTTTATTTGCAACAAGCCCTATTGAGTTTTATGAGCACATTTAATCATATAACATGTAATAAACACATTAAATCATGAAACCAAAGTAGCACAATTAGCTGATTAAACAAAACAACCAAAGGTTTAAATCATCATAGCAAATAAGTATCTAAAGATAACTAATAACCAAGTCTTTCTGAATAAATCAGATAATCACCATACAAGTTGTTTAGAACCTACACATAATCAAGTTAAAAATTGTCTTAAACCACATTTAGCTATTTAGCTAATTTCACTCCTATGTCTTCACTTCTTCTTTTTGCTAAACACTCATTTTAATGCCTTTCCAAATGACTTAAACCCTCCGCGCATCTCCTCATGCATTCGTTGCGTTTGGTTAAGCAAGGTGGTTTATCGTGCAAAGAGAGTTTCATTGGTTTGCTCGGAAGAGGAAGGTATATGGTAGTTTTGGTAGTCGTGTGGATGAAGAAAGTTAAGATAGGTGGTAAGAGATGGAGTACTTGCTCGAGAAGTTTCGACATCATCATCATCGTCATGTTGATGAGATGACGTACCTTGATGATGAGAGGATGAAGAAGAGACGGAACGGTGTGCCTTGCCATGATCACTTCGAGGTCGTCGAGTTTGTTTTAGAGCAAGAGGACACATGACTCACTCAACAATGTCATAGGTGCCATTGTGAAGATGAGGATATGTTTCCATGGCGTATCGATAAAGACGAGTTAAAAACATGCCATGTGGAAGATTTGCGATTGGAGTAGCTTTAGCACATTCGATTCTTTTGACAAAGAAATAAGCAAGATTGTATTGTTCTTCGGCAACAACACAATACAACATGTGAGCAATATAAGCGGGGAGACAGTCCCGATGTCCTCCTAGTCCGAATACATTCTCTCGAATGAGTTCTTCCCATTGCTTCATGTCGGGGCGTAATTCTTTGGTGAGAATTTGATTTGGATTGAGAGCGACCATTTGACTTTTAATGGTGCGGTCTACCACGACACGTTTCAATTCAAGAAGTCAACGAATATCGCCGGGAGTAGGAAGATCGGTGCAATATGGTCCCTCGGTTTCTTGAGAATATTCAAGAGATGCAAGGTCCCATTCGTTTGTAAAAACAGCTTGACCATTATATGAAATTTTAAGGATTTGACCGAATTAAGCGAGAGTAAGAGTTATGAATTCTACACATTGCCTTTCCAGGATGGTTTAGCGAATTTCACAAATCATAATCTTGCAAAGCAATTCTAACCAACGGCGTTGTCTCATGTTTAACTCTTTCTGATCAAGGATATGCTGAAGACTTTTATGATCAGTGAGCACAGTACACTTTGTACCGTATAGGTAGTGTCTCAAATTTAAGAGCAAACACTGTCTCTAATTCGAGATCATGAGTGGTAGTAGTTTTCTCTGAGGTTTAGTTGTCGGGATCGAATATTCAATAACTTTCTTTTTGCATTCGCAGCCGTCCTAGACTTGATGGTATGCATACACATAAAACAACAAAAATCATCATTTCCTTTGGTTAATGCTAAGATTGGAGCTTCACACAGCTTGTTTTAGTTAATTGGACAAGCGACTTTGATATTCGCCCAAGATTTATACTTCTTGTTTTTTGGGTTAATTTTCAGTCAAAAGAACTTTGCATCTTCAAAAAAACCTTCGATGAATTCTGGTAGTAGCGGCAAGGTCTAGAATTGACGTATTTCTATGGTGTTAGTAGGAGGCTAATTTTAACTCCTTCAATCTTGGTGGGGTCAGCATGAAGTCCTTGACTATCAATTAGTGTCGAAAGAAATTGCACGATATGAAACAGAAATCACACTTGGAGAACTTGGCATTAAAATTTCTCTTTCTTGAGTAGTAATTCCTAGGGATTATTATTAGAAGTTTTGTGATCTTCTTTGTTACGAGGTAGATGAGATTTCATCGATGAAACTCATTACAAATTTATCCAAAGTATGGTTTGAACACCCCACATTATGAGATCCTGAATAAAGCAGTGCGCGTTAGTTAAACCAAATGGACATCACTTGGAAATTCATCAATGTCTGTATCTTTTAGTTCTGAAAGCAGTTTGGGAATATCTACTTCTTGACTTTAGTAGTTGGATAACTGATCTCAAGTCGATCTTAATAAACATCGAACCTTGAGGTTGCGTAAATAGTCATCGTACCTGGGTATTGTTGTAACGATTTTACGGTAAGTTTATTCCAACTCCGTATAATCGCATACACATTTGGAAAGATCCGTATTTCTTTTTATATCAAAAATAGACAGGAGCCTCCCTAAGGTGAAGTAACTTGGTACGAATAAACTCGGTCTGCAAAACTCTTGAAGTTGGTTTAGATAGTTCCTACATTTAGAGAGGAGTTAATCTTTAAGGGATTGCTTAGGCCAAGGTGTCGCTCCTGGAATTAGATCGATTTGAAATTCTACTTGACGAACGGGAGGAAGGCCAGGTAGATCTTCAGGAAAAAAGTTTGGATTTTCTGACTACCAGTATGTCTTCTAGTTGTTTCTCGTCCGACTTCTTTTCCATTATTTAGGCTACGAAAACTTGACATCCCCTGGATATATACCTTTCGGTTTTTATAACGATATGGATTTAGTAAGGTTTATTCGGTCACTGATATGATTATGTTTCACCGTCGTGGGAATGTGATATTTAGTCCAGTGATCTAGTATGGATTCTTGGATAACCAATCCATACCAATGACGACGTCGAAACTACCGAGTTTAATCGGCATAAGATCAATTTTGAAAGGTTGGTTTAACAAGGTCAGGATTGCACCCTGAAATAACGTCTTTTTGGTTCTGTATTACTAGTTTCCGTCATGCCATTTCGATATCGTAAATAAAGGTATCTTTTGTAATGGGTGGAATATTAGTTAGAGGTAAGAGATATGGTGATACGAGCTTTTTTCGGCTCCAGCATCATATAATACTCTAGCTTAGATGTTGGTTTTAGAAGGAACATACCTGTGACTATGCTCGGGTTTTGATGAGCATTCCTATCCCTTAGCATGTAGGCTCTTCCCTGAGCATTGTTGTTGGTGGTCTTTCGGCATTGATTTGCATAATGCCCTTTCTCTCCAAAGGCATGGAAGTAACTGTCACTTGTAGAGATTACCTCAGTGGTGGCCTTGCTTCTGTAAAACTCTTGGTCAAGATTGCCAACCTTGTTGCAATATAATTACACTTAACAGTGCAAAGGTCTGTGTGATGTAGAGTGATTTCTTACAAAGGGCCGATTTTCAGTATATCCATATTTTCAGTTGGTAGGTGGAGCATAAGCTTGAAAGGTTTATGTCTTTGGTTCTGTTGTGGTTGGTTGAATATTTGTAGCGGTGTTGGGTGTTTGGTAGTTACGGTAGTTGTTGTTATTATCGTAGAGTATTGTTGTTGTTGAAAGTTCTCTTGTCATCAAACTTTCATTTGTTGTTCACTTGATAACTTGCACCGGTGTGTGCTTTGTTACCTGATCCCATTAGCCTCTGGGCCTTATTTTAATGGCTCTCTCTAGAGTTTGAGGTTTAGAAGCGGTGTAACATTCCCTTTAAATACTTCGGAGGCAACCCCCGCTGAAAAACGTCATTCATTTTCTCAGATTAGCACCATAGTGGGACACCCAAAAAGGGGGGGTATGCCGATTCTGGACTCTTTCTCACCATTGTCTTGAGATCGTACCTTCGCAGTCAGCATGGTTAAAACTCATCCTTCGAATCTTCTGGACTTCAGTTCGGGACAATATTTCTTTATCAAACGTTTATCGGAATTCAACATAGGTAATCTTGTAAGCTTATTCTATCCCCAATAGGTGTTGGGCAAAAGATTCCCACCTGAATAGAGCTTTTCATTTTAATAATACCAGTAGCACATCTTCCACCTTGAGTTTTCGGTACAGTTGCTACGGCGAAATACTGATTCGTCTTTCAAACCAGCGGATGAGGTCCAACCGGCGCATTCTGTACCTTTGAAGTTGATAGGTTGCAGCTCATGAAATCTCTTGTAGCACACTTTTGCTATCAGGAGCTTCTCTTGGTTGGTGGTTTTATCAGTATCTGCATGTTAGCGGCTTGTTGATTCCAAGCTGCGGAATCACTATCTGCAACTATAGTTTCCTTGATGGCAGCCCGAGTCCTATGGCTGGTGCTTCGATGTTGAGTCCTTTTGGGAGGCATTCTTTATCAACATAAGATACCAGTAATAAGAATGAAGGTTCAAAAACAAACATTGTCACAATAGTGATATCATAGATACTTATTTGATATGAATTCTAACAAGCATCTAACTTATTAGTTTATTTTCTGGGGGTCATGGTAAGATTCATAATGATGAATAAGGAGATGAAATATAGGACACGAGATGAATATAAAACAGGATTACCATTATATCATATCATGAACGACTTGCCTTTGTACTATACATAGTCAGAATTTGACAAGTGTTGTTATTTATACCACACATCCCGTGGCTAGGTTCTATCAAAAGCTATAACTAGTATCTAATCTAGTCTTGAGTTCATAGATTGCATTCAGAAGACTTTCCTTGTCTGCTTGGTGACGAGCCTGGATATCTTCGATGATTTGTTCTAGATTAGCAATCCTGAAGCGAGCCAGAGCAATCTTGCTGTTATTTCCCATTTGCTTTCTTTGAAGTTTAGCAATTTGAGTATGAGACTCTCGAAGTTCAGCTTCCAGATTGTCAAAATCTTGTTGTATGATCACCCGACCATTTCCAAGACCTTCTATTTTGTCTTCTATGTGTTTAATGCGGTCGAGAGAGAGTTCATCTAGGTGATTCAAAATTTCCTCAATTTGCTCCTCGTGACGTTCCAGACTTGTCTTACGAGAGCTTTCTCCTATCTCAAATGCTTGAGGTAGGGCAGAAGTAGAGGAGGATGATCGGTCACGACCTCGTTTCTTAAGTGGCAATAATTCCTCAGGAAGAAAGAATTCTTGAGGATTAAACATTGGAGATATCATTGAAGATGGAGGCACAATAGTTGGCGGTGGAATAGGTGATTCTTTAGCATAGTATGCATGCATGACCTTCATATAAGGGTCATCATGAAAAAGTGAAAGAGTTGGTGAAGCTATTGGAACTAAACCAAATGAGTTATTTGAAGAGCTAGAATAAGTTTTTCCTGGTGAAGCTGGGACATAGTCCGGGGAAGCCGGGATATAGTCCGAAAAGTTAGAGGAAAAAGCATCCTCAATATTGGAAGTAGGGTGGCTGGGAGAAGACATCGCTCTGTTAACAACCCAGTGGTAAATAACATAAGTTATTTATATAATAGTATAATAGTTATGTACTTTACATACTATTCCGGAAGATGTAGTGGCACGGAGGACTTTGATGAGAAAAGTAGTTATAGTTAAGGTTTTAATCTTGTTCTCTATAACCGTGGCTCTTGATACCAATCTATAACACCCTCCATTTTTTGAATCTAGCAGCGGAAGCATTCTGGGGTATTATTTATTGTACAACAGTCATAATCATATAAAACGACTTGAAAGAGGAAGTTTTAAAAGATTCATTTCGTTTCATTATTCTCATTAAAGTTTTTACAAACAGTGATGGGTCCCATAAATTTACATGAAAACATAAAGTTTGAATGATGATAAAACAGGTTTTTAAGCCATATTCATGTCCGTTCCATCCGTTGCCATAAGTTGTTCAGTTTCCTGAGATTAAACCATTCTAAAAAGGTCAACATAATGGTTGAGTGAAATTTATAGGTTTATAATAAATAGTGTGATACAGTCAAACATAAGAGTGGGTTACGTTGTTATACTACCTTAAGTATTGTAAT
This sequence comes from Tanacetum coccineum, assembly GCA_026074375.1. NCBI lineage: Eukaryota > Viridiplantae > Streptophyta > Magnoliopsida > Asterales > Asteraceae > Tanacetum > Tanacetum coccineum. Next base: position 15,892 of record BQNB010078849.1, on the reverse strand, counting down.
AATTTTAATGAGTACAATTATTCATGGAATACATGTATTATTGCGTCTAAAGCTCATGGACACTCATAATGACTAGTGTATATATCAATAATGATATATATAAAGATAATGGCCCCGTGTAGGTAATTGCCATATACCTATGAGTTTCAAATATAGTGCGTTTGGTTACCTATCCGGCTAACACAAACGGGATTCGTCAATCCCAATATATTCACGTTCACTCGCAAGTGATTAATGGTCCATTGAATGGTGGGGGTCTTTTTGCATAAAGGGACTTAGACAACAGATGCAATAATATATCAGGTATCATAAACATTTTTGAAATACACGTTTATCATGGTTTTATAGCATGTATCCCCGCACGGGTTTATAAATAGGGAAGATTTAAATGTGAGGCTATGAATAACATAACAGTTATAGGGCAAATCTCGATTGTGGCAAAAGTATATCTGGGAAAGTAACGGCTTCGTCATGCAACCTGCGGTGATATGTCAAGTCTTAGTGTGATAGTTTATGTTTCAAAACTTCATAAAGTTTAATGTATATCTTTAATTTATTAAATTATGGAAATAATGTATCGTTGGTTCGGTGGTCTTTGGGCTATCATTAATCCAGAGGCCATGTAGTATCGTTTGAGGAGCCAGGGCACTTTAAATTGTAAACCCAGCAAACTCGTCAAAACGAAAACTCAAATGAAACCCTTCATATGAAATTCCCTGGTAACGTGATACGATAAGATTTTAAGTTTCTTCAAAAGTTAGTTGATGATAAATTATTTTAAATATATAACAAAATAATGCGTCGATTTATGATTAATAACGATAAATGTGTCGGATTTTAATAAAATCGAGTTTTATAATATTAATATATATTTTTATAATTTATATAGAAATATTATATTTTATATTTTTAAGTTTGCAAAAATGGCAATATATACCCTTGATTTATATACTTTTACAAGTTTAGTCCTTATAAAGTATATATAATTTAAACCTTTAACTTTGAAGCTTGGCAAGATAGGTCCGTATAGTTATAACTTTAGGAAAATAACATTTTTAGCCCCTTTAGTTATAATTTTCAAAAATTTACAATATATACCCCTTTGCATGAAAATATTTGCAAAATAAGTCCAAAATCCATAATAAGGTATTTTTGAATTCTAAAAGAGTTTTATAGCTTATGGCTTATTAGAATATGCTAAAATAAATTAGGATAAATAGCTTTTGCGAGCTTATAGCTTATTAAAAGAGCTTATGAGTTTAAAAACACAAAAATGGGTCGTTTGGTTTATAAAATTTAACCGGATGGGTTTAAGCTTTTAAGAACAATTTATAAATAAGCTTATAGGAATAGCTTATAACAACAATTTATAAGTTTAGCTTGTAGATTTAAAGAAAACGAGTAATTAGGGTTTTAAGGTTTCGTTTGGTTTTAGAAAATTAACCACGCATGGTTTTGAGTTAAAAGCTTTTAACAAGAGTTCATACATGATTATAAGATACTTATTAAGGATTCAAAACAGAAAATGAGCTTATTGAACGAGACTTAGGCTTACTTGAGCTTAAAGTGGGTCGAAAATGGGTTTTGAGTTTCGTATGCCTAGAAACAACCTTGCAAGGCTTCTTCTCTTGGTTTCTTGGCTTCACTTCTATTCTTGGGGACCTTCTTTACTTCCTTGATCAGCTTAGAACTCCATTGATTGTGAGAAATGAGTTTGAGAGGTGTGAGATTGTATTTTTATGTGTTGAATGGTGGGCTATTTTAGGGTCGAATGACCATTGGAGACCAATTCCCAAGTTTTAGTTATGTGGAGGGTGAGGTGAGTCTCAAATCTTGTAGGGTGCTGAATTAGGAGGGCTAGGAGGTGAGTTTTCAAGGCTAGGTTAGTAGCTATGAGGTGTTGGAAGGGTTTTAGAGGGGTGATGTGGCCGCGGCTAGAAATGAGCAACAAGGAGGTGATGTAGCAAACTTAGTGGCCAAGGAAAGGAATAGAGGTGCTTGTAAGCTACTTGGGTGGCTGCTTGGTGAGTCATAGTGGTGCTTAAGGTGTTAGGGTGCTAGCTTAGGAGTAAAAATAGGTCAAAATGGAAAGAAAATGGTGCCGGGTTGGTTTTGCTTTCGGGTTAGGGTTTTAGGGTTTTAAATCATGTTAGGGTTAGGGTTTAGGATTAGTGTTAGGGTTAAGGTTTAGGGTTTAGGATTAAGGTTTAGGGCTTAGTTTTAAGGTTTAGAGTTTAGTTCTAGGTTTAAAGTAAAATTAGGGTTTTAGGGTTTTGTTTAGGGTTTAGGGTTTTAAATTTAGGTTTAGAATGATTTAGGGATTAGGTTTAGGGTTTAGAAGTCATGCATTAAGTGCTTGTACCTTGTGTTAAAGTGGTGGTAAGAAACTAAAGTGATTTAGGAGCTTAAATGACCTAATTAGGTTTTCTTGCATCATTGACTTGTACATTAAGCTTTAGAAAGTTGTAACTTGATTTAGGAGGGTAAAGATATTCAAATATTATGTATTGATACTTGTACACATACTTTAAAGGCTTGTACATTCATTTTATATGTATACATTACATATAATTAGGGTTTTGATATAAATGTTAACGTATAATGCTTGCTTTGATGTAACGTTTTAAAAAGTACGTTAAATGGACAATGTACTTGGTAAAAATGATATTAGGATATAGACTTGACATATTAGGATGTTTACAAGATATAAACATAGATATAGATGGCATTGATAGAGGTTGTGTGAGCTCGTTTACTTTAGAGATGCAAGTTACGTTGCAATAATGAGATAAAGCAAAAAAAATCCCCTGTAAAAGGTGGTATATAATAGATTACTAGATGGATATTACAGTGCATCTAATTTAATAGATGGATAATTACATTGATGAAAATTGTGGGTTGTTATAGAAGACCTTTGCAATTTGATCGTTGTACAATCCATGGTGGTAGATCAAATACATACAGCTTTAATAAAGAATATCTAAAAGTGACATTGATTCCATCAAAAGAGGCTGGCCTTACCAAACCATCTAAAAGAATCAATGATAACTTTATTTTGATTTCTAACTTCATGGGAAACGTGGATGAATCTAGAATTATGTTTGCATTGGTGGTCCGTGAGGCAGAAACTCCTTTTAAGCCCACCATTTAGTAAAGTTGCTTCTGAAAAGTTGTTGATGTGAAGCTGATAGAACTTCCGTGGGGCTGCCACCGATGAGGGGATATTCAACATCAAATTTGATATCTACTTTCAGGTTCTAGCTTGCCTAATAAACCATCCTACCGCATGAGTAATGTGCGGGTGATTGCAAATCAAAGTTTTACAACCCTCCTAGGAAGTGTACCTAAATGTTGTAGTGTAGTATAGGCAAGACTCGGGGGTTATTATCGTTCTCTAAGTGAATAGTTTGGGTAGGCTCGGATTGTATGGTGACTAAGGTCTAAAGGTTGAGAGAAGAGTATTTTTGTATTTTTATATTTTATGAAAGCAGGTAAAATCTCGGGTTTGAATGGGATTTTGTTTTTAAACTAATTAAACTACTACTAATTCTATACTAATTGCAAGAAAATTAAAACTAATGGAAAAACTCTTATAGTTAAACAAATGTGTTCACCTAATCATGCACTACTCCCTAGTTGTTGTCTCTTGTTTTATTACCCATCACCCTTGTAATGAAATGTGTAAGTATCTAATAATTAAACACCTAACTCAGAATCAACCTAAATGGCAAGGTAGTATAAAGACTATTGCGTAAGCATCATTTAACCTAGCCTCGTTTCCCTAGACGTCTTTGCTCAACAATTAAGAGGCTAGTTTTCTAGAGCCTAACGCACACATCATTAACAAAAAGTAATAATCAAAGATAAATAACTAGGTTTTATGCAATCATAAGCAAACACAATTAAAATTTTGGCCAAGCATGCTTATTGAAAGTGAAGAATAATTAATCAAACAATACATAGACATATTAAAAGATTAAAGGGATAAAGAAACTTCACTTCAATAAAACATGGAGTAATGATGAGTACAATAGGGTTATAAACCTTAAAAATCGCCTAAGAACAGCTGCTAATAAGTATAAAATCTTTCCTCCAAGTTTTCCTCTCTAACACATAAAAACTAGGGTTTGTATATATAGATAAAAAATCATGACGTCGTCGCTTGTTATTTGTGATGTCGTCAACCTGTTGAATCTTCTTTGGGCTTCCCAGAGTCGGTTAGTTTGATGTCGTCAATATAAATCCTGACCTCGTCCCTTGAATACTTTGACGGTGTCACAGTGAATTCTGACACCGTCTCCAAGGTCTATAAACTTAATCTTGAGTGTCTTCGAGTAGAGTTGTAATCTTGTCCTGTTTCTTCCCAAATTGAGTCCAAAGTGTGTGTATTTCCTCTAAATGCTTCACAAATGCTAAAACAACAAAAAGAAACGATTAAGCATAATAAATGGGGATATTTGCAACAATTCGGGGTTTAAATGCCCAATAAAAAAAAGTGTATAAAATGGCAACTTCATCAAATGAACCCTTCACTTGAGTTTATGCTTGTCCTCAAGCTAATTGGTGATTTTCTACCTAGTCAATAGCAATATCGGGGGCATTTAACCTATTCAATAAATATAATTTATGACACAACCGATTAGACCTCGTAATTAAAAGCACAGAAATTATATACTAGCACCTCACATAAGTGTTTGGATTCTCTCATTCTCTTTGGTGTAATAATGAATTATAACAATATAGGAAACGAGAAAATAACACTCACTACCTGTCATAGTATCTAAATTACCATAAGCTTGATAAAGGATCAAAAACCTCTACCACTTTGGCGTAAGTACCTAGGAATTACTATCAAAGATGTCTTTAAAGGGTTGTGATGTATAGGGGTAGGGTAAAGGAAACACGATTAGGGATATTTAGGGGAATTTTGAGTGGTGGCAAGCTAATTATATACAAGAATACATGTAAAAGGCATTGCTAAGCCAAGACTCGATGAAACTAGGACAATAATATACAAATTCTACATCGAACTCTTTTCTTTTCTTTTCTCGACTCTTTCTTCAACGTAACTAATAGCAAGATGGCAGCGCATATCTAACATATTTTTTTTCTTTTTTCTGTTTATATATATATATATATATATATATATATATATATATATATATAAACAGAATTTTATATAATACACTTTTTCCCTGTCGTCTGCTAAAACATAAATAATACATGACTCGGGGTTTATAATTGCACCTCTACACTTGAGTTTTATGATAACTCAACAATGAACTAACTAATGACCCAAATTAGGAGGATCAATAAACATGGAGTTATTAAGCACGTATGAGGGTAATAATTTAATTTTCTTCCCCATTTCTCCATAAAATAAAAAAAACTACCATGAATCTTAATCATCCTAAAACTGTATACACTAATAATGACTCGACTTAGCAACCATGTACTCAAGTAAATAATTAACTGAGGTTTAACAAATGTGATAACAATAATATACTAAAAATGAGTACATACAAGGAAGGCTAAGGCAAATTGGGTGTAACATTTGGTAGGGTGTAAACAATGTGTATTCACTAATAGCCAGTATCTTCTGGAAATTTATGAGAACCAGCGAATAGGAGTAGACTCAGAGGGTTTTGTGATTGGGGTATCTTGTCACTAATAAATAAGTGCATTTAGCAAGGTGTGGGGGGTTAGATATATTTTTTTTTATGATAGAGGGAGACCATTCATAACATAAACAAATACAGGCTAAAAATAGGGGTTTATCCTAATGCCTATTATCACTTAGTAAATCCTAATCACACGAATGTGATCTCACTATCAGTCTTGGGATGAATCACTAAAGCAAGTTCTAGAATTTATAATACTACAGATACACTCTCATAATCCTAACCGATACCAATGCTCCAGAAAGTGACAAAACCACACATGCTCGTTCAAATGTATGAATGAGACACATGTGATTGCTCAATTCCTTAACTGGAGAAAGCTAAAGGTTATAATCATCAAAAGCATCAAAGATGGATGCTTTAATTCCTAAAGATTTAGGGGTGAACCTCACACTTTTAGGGTGGAATTTTTTAGTGGTAGGGTTTTTATGCTAGTCATATAACTCCTATCCATGAGACGCTATTTATACTAAGTTTCATCGGTGTATGCCATAAAAAATTATTAAATTTAGGTCAAAATTACTGTTTACGCTATGTTTCAGCATATTACACATCTTTTTAAGACAAAGCAAATGTAATTGAATGAATAATTTATAAGGCTTTTATGTTGGGATTAAAAGCTTCTTGATGCTGTTTGGAAGTAACTGCTGCTAAGTTAGTGCTGCTGGAATAAAAGTTAATGTTGCTACTTACAACTGCTGAAGGTTTACATCTGCTAGAAGAGTTTCTACTGTCAGAAGGATAAAGACAAGAGAAAGGATTAAGATGAAGATTGTTTATCAAGATTACTTACGGGATAAGTATGAGATATTTTTGTAAAAGATACGTATAAGTTATTTGTTTAGAAGATCATGATAACTTAGGAAAATATTGTAAGCCTGTTAGGACTCCTTAGTGTATCAAAGGAGATCCTAGGGTATAGAGTTGATATATACAAAACATTCATATACATTCATACATTTGGATATATAGCTTTAAGGTTGTAAACATATACAGTACTACACAGAGTGCTCGTATTATTGATAATAATATTGGAGCTTTTTAGTGATATCATTGTACATACATTGTTCATACAATTTACTATTTCATTTATATTCTTTACGGATTAAGTGTAGATTCCGCATACTCTTTAGTATTCATAAAGTTTTTACCATAGTTGTTTTGAATTTATCCAGAGTAACTTAACCTTTACAAGCTAAGGAATCGATCTTGAGTAGGGATCAACAAGTGGTATCAGAGCTTGTGTTCTGAAACTTTGATCTAAAAGAAAACTTACAAGAAGAACTTCTTTACCCACAAGGTAAGAGATTGGATCTAGAAACTGCAATAAACCCACTACTCCTGCAAAGTTGCCTCATTCTCAAAACAGGGTGGGTGAAGATTCTGATAATGTGGAGTCATAAGGACTTGAGCAAGCACTTTCAGCTACAAGACTAGGCTCTATGGGATATCATAGAGATGGAAACTTATTCAAAACAGTAGCTCAAACAACAACAAATGCTGATGGTACCTCAACTTTACTAATACCAGGTCATGTAACTACTGAAGAAAAGGCTCAAAAGAAGAATGATGTGAAGGCAAGAAGTATGTTATTGATGGCACTTCCCAATGAACATCTAATGACATTTAATCAGTACAAGGATGCTAAGACTTTGTTTGCTGCTATAAAAACAAGATTTGGTGGTAATGTTGTCCACAAAGAAGACTCAGAAGACTCTTCTGAAGCAAATGTATGAGAACTTTAGTGCTCCAAGCACAGAGTCTCTTGACTCTATTTTTAACAGGCTTCAGAAGATTGTAAGTCAGCTGGCTATCTTGGGTGAAAATATTTCACAAGAAGATCTCAATTTGAAATTTTTAAGAAGTCTGCCTTCTGAGTGGAATACTCATGTTGTGGTCTGGAGGAATAAACCTGATCTAGACACAATGAGCTTTGATGATCTCTACAACAATTTTAAGATTATTGAACAAGAGGTTAAAGGAACTGCAAGCTTAAGCTCAAGCTTAAGTTCTTAAAATATGGCTTTTGTGTCATCCCCTAGCAGTACTAATGAAGTTAATACTGCTTATGGAGTTAGTACTGCTAACACTTAAGTTAGCACTGCTAGTATTCAAGTTAGTACTACTAACTTAAGTGATGACACTTTGTATTATGCATTTGTTGGCCAGTCAACCAAATGTGTACTCACTTGTATATGGGACTTGACATAATCCATGAAGATGACATAGAGAGTTGGATTTGATAGCTGGCAGTTTAGCATTGTTTAAGCATAAGGATTAAGATAAGGTTATTTTTTTTATTCCGAAAATTAATAGAATATTCACTAATCAATGAAGTTGAACACAGCTGGGATATGACAAAATCTAAGGTGGAGTATTTCAACTGTCATAAGATGGGACACTTTGGAAGGGAATGCAGAGGGCCCAGGAACCAAGATAGCAGAAACAGGAATCAAGACAGCTCTAGAGGGACTGTAAATGTGGAAGAAAACTTCTTCTCAATGGCCATGGTGGCTATTGATGGACGCTGGTTTTGACTGGGCGCTTTTTGAAGATGTGAAAGTTCTACAGCAATGGCTCTTATGGCTTTTTCAGACTATGATGGCCATAACTGACGCAACTTGTTTAAAAAACTTGTTCTAAAAAGCTTTGAAAATTCTTAAACTCAATTGATGATTTAGAATAGAGTTTAACAAAATCTGGGGTTCGATTCTAGATAAACTTATATAAGAGGGTTAGCATCTGTAGAAGAGGCAACTTATCTTTTACAAAAAGAATGAGGTTATTTTTTTAAGCAACTTGTTGTTCTTAAAAGAGATATCTCATATAAAGACTCAGAACTTAGCATGCTTAAAAGTGAGTTAGAAAAGCTTAAGCAAGAAAAAGAAAGCAATCAACTTAAAATTGAAAATTTTGATAATGCTTCTAAGAGTCTAGAAAAATTAATAGGAAGTCAGATACCTGATAAAAGTAGAAAGGGTCTAGGGTTTGTAAGCTATAATGTTGTTCCACCTCCTCCTACAGGGTTATTTTCACCCCCAAACCTTGATTTGTCTAACTCTGGTCTAGAAGAGTTCCAACAGCCTGAGTTTGAAGGGTATGGACCTAAAACTAGTAAGAATGTCAGTGAAGATACTTCTAATAAGGTTAGGAATCTCTTGATGCCCCAATGGTTAAGAAGTTGATGTTAGATGATAAATTAGAGAAGAAAACTATTTTTCCTACTGCTGCTAAGATAGAATTTGTTAGACCTAAACAACAAGAAAAACCAGTTAGGAAACCAGTTAAGTATGCTGAAATGTACAGGTCACAAAGTCTTAGGGGAAATCAAAGAAACTGGAACAATCAGAAGTCCCAACAGCTAGGAAGTGACTTTGTGATGTTTAATAAAGCTTGTTTTGTCTGTGGAAGTTTTGACCATGTGCAGGATCACTGTAATTACCATCAAAGGGAAAGGGTGGTATCTAGGAATAATCATACAAGGGTGAATTACAATGATACTGCTAAACAGGCTCACCCTAGTGCTCACAGGAACATAGTTCCAAGAGCAGTTTTAATGAAAACTGGCCTAAGACCACTTAATACTGCTCATCCGAAAAAACTAAAAGTTTATAGTGCTTTAGACTCCAAATGGTTACATTTTTTCTAAATCTGCACAATCAACTTTAAAAGAGCCTATCAAATAAGAACAACATTAACTAACAAAAATTTTAGCCAAAAACTTAATATTGCTAAGGGAAAATTTTATATTGCTAGGCCAAATTTAGCAGTAGTTAATGTTGTTAGGGTAAATCAGGTTAATGATGTTAAGGCCTCAACATGTTGGGTTTGAACACCTACCAAACTTAATAGTGCATCAATTACTTTGAAGAAACATATTTATGTTGATGCACAAGGCAAATCCAAGTCAGTGATGGCTTGGGTCCCCAAAGGAAACTAATTTCCTTATTTTTATGTGCAGGGTCATCCACAAAAAGAAGATCAAGGTTATGTTGACAGTGGATGCTCAAGGCACATGACAGGGAACATGTCTATCTCTCAAACTTCAAGGAAGGAATTTGGTTAGGAGGATACTGTTACATTTGGCGGAGGGAGCCATAAGGAGGGGAAAATTACTAGTAAAGGAACTCTTAAAACTGGTAAGCTTGATTTTGAGGATGTGTACTTTGTCAAGGAGTTACAGTTTAACCTTTTTAGTGTTTCACATATGTGTGACAAAAAGAACAGTGTTCTTTTCACTGACACTGGATGTTTTGTTCTGTCTCCTGACTTTAAGTTAGTTGATGAAAGTCAGATTTTACTTAAAGTTCCTAGAAAGAACAATATGTACAATGTTGATATAAAGAATATTGTTCCTAAAGAGTGTTTAACCTGTCTTGTTGCAAAGGCCACACTTGATGAATCATGCTCATGCATAGAGGAGGCTACGTCATGTAAATTTTAAAACTATTAATAAACTTATTAAGGAAAATCTTGTGAGAGGTTTACCTATAAAGTGTTTTGAAAATGACCAAACTTATGTTGTTTGTCTTAAGGGAAAGCAACACAAAGCCTCTTGTAAGTCCAAGATTCAAAACTCTATTACTCAACCTTTATTCATGTTGCATATGGACTTGTTTGGTCTAACTTTTGTGAGCAGCTTAATGAATAAGAAATATTGTCTAGTTGTCACTGATGATTATAGCAGATTTACTTTGGTTTTCTTTTTAGCAACTAAGGATGAAACTAGTGGTATTCTTAAGAGCTTTATAACTGAGATAGAAAAACTAGTTGATAAGAAAGTAAAGATAATCAGATGTGACAATGGAACAGAGTTCAAGAATAAAGTTATGATGTGAGTTTTTCGTGAACAGAAAAGGCATTAATGAGGGGGGGGGGGGGGGGTGTGGGGGGGGGGGGGGGGGGGGGGGGGGGGGGGGGGGGTGGGGGGGGGGGGGGGGGGGGGGGGGGGGGGAGGGGGGGGGGGGGGGGGGGGGGGGGTGGGGGGGGGGGGGGGGGGGGGGGGGGGGGGGGGGGGGGGGGAGGGGGGGGGGGGGGGGGAGGTGGGGGGGGGGGGGGGGGGGGGGGGCGGGGGGTGGGGTGGGTGGTGGGGGGGGGGGGGGGGGGGGGGGGGGGGGTGGGGGGGGCGGGGGGTGGTGGGGGGGGGGGGGGTGGGGGGGGGGGGGTGGGGGGGGGTGGGGGGGGGGGGTGGGGGGGGGGGGGGGGGGGGGGGGGGGGGGGGGGGGGGGGGGGGGGGGGGGGGGGGGGGGGGGGGGGGGGGGGGGGGTGGGGGGGGGGGTGGGGGGGAGGGGGGTGGGGGGGGGGGGTGGGGGGGGGGGGGGGTTGGGGTGGGTGGGGGGGGGGGGGGGGGGGGGGGGGGGGGGGGGGGGGGTGGGGGGGGTGGTGGGGGGGGGGGGGGGGGGATGGGGGGGTGGGGGAGGGGGGGGGGGGGGGGGGGGTGGGGGGGTGGGAGGGGTTGGGGGGGGGGGGGGGCGGGGGGGGGGGGGGGGGGGGGGGGGTGGGGGGGGGGGGGAGGGGGGTGGGGGGGGGGGGGGGGGGGGGGGGGGGGGGAGGGGGGGGGGGGGGGGGGGGGGGGGGGGAGGGGGGGGGGGGGGGGGGGGGGGGGGGGTGGTGGGAGGTGGAGGGGGGGGGGTGGGGGGGGGGGGGGGGGGTGGGGGGCGGGGGGGGGGGGTGGGGGGGGGGGGGGGGTGGTGGGGTGGGGGGGTGTGGGGGGGGGGGGGGGGGGGGGGGGGGGGTGGGGGTAGGGGGGGGGGGGGGGGGGGTGGGGGGGGGGGGGGGGGGGGGGGGGGTGGATATTTTGGATAGATAGAACTCCTCAGCAAAAGGTGTTGCTGAGGGAGAAAAGAATAGGACACTGATTGAGGCCTGCAGAAAACCATGTTAGCTGATTATAAGTTACCTACTTATATTTTGGGCTGATGCAGTTAATACTATGCTTGCTATGTGCAGGACATAGGGTATTAGTAGTTAAGCCTCATAACAAGATCCTTATGAAATGTTTAGAAGGTAGAACCAACTGCTCTAGCTTCATGAGACCTTTTTGGGTGTCAATTTTTACCAGTCTTAATACCTTAGATATTTGGAAACGTTTGATGGAAAGTCAGATGAAGGATTCTTGTTGGATACTCAATGAATAGTAATGGCTTTTTTAGGGTATAAACATTAGTTAGAACAAGGAAAGTGAAGAAAACTTGATATTAGGTTCTTGGTGGATAATCATATGTATTGCAGATGATGGATCAAAGTGGCTGTTTGATATTGGTTGTTCAACCAAAATCAATGAATTATGTGCCAGTTATTGCAGGTACAAACTTTAATGATCTTGTAGGTACAAAAGAAAGTATTGATGTTGGTCAGTCTAGCAAGGAGACAGGATCTAGCCAAGACTACATATTGATGCCACTGTGGAAAGATGGTTCACTATTTTGATTCTTTTCAAAGAATGCTAGTAATTATGAACCACAACCTTCTAGTGATGCTGGAAAGAAGGATGATAAAGGTGTAAATAAATAAAGTGGAATTGCTAATCAAGAGAAATCTTAAAACAGAACTCAAGGTGTTAATACAGCTAGGCCAAGTAATAATACTGAACCATACATGTTTTCTTTAGGAGATAATGCTACACTTGAAGCCACATATACTGATTTCTTTGGTGATGAAACAGAAGTGGATATGAGCAACATTACTACCACATATCTAGTTCCTTCTACTCTAAATACAAGAATCCATAAAGATCATTCACTTGATCATGTGATTGGTGATGTGCAGTTTGGTGTACAGACAAGGAGATTGACAAAGACTACAAATGAACAAGGTTTTCTAAGTGCTGTTTATGAAGGGAAAACTCATGAAGACCTTTATACTTGTCTGTTTGCTTGTTTCCTATCCCAGAAAGAGTCCAAAAAGGTAATCCAAGCATTAAAAGATCCACGTTGGATAGAAGCTATACAAGAAGAGCTTTTGTAGTTCAAGTTACAACAGGTTTGGACCTTGGTGGATTTACTACATGGCAAAAGAGCCATTAGTACTAAATGGGTATACATGAACAAGAAAGATGAAAGAGGTATTGTGATTAGAAACAAGGCAAGGCTGGTTGTACATGGTTACACTCAAGAAGAGGGAATAGATTATGATAAGGTTTTTGCTCTAGTTGCTAGGATTGAAGCAATTAGGCTGTTCTTAGCCTATGCCTTATTCAAAAACTTTGTAGTATACCAAATGGAAGTGAAGAGTGCATTTTTGTATGGCAAGATTGAAAAGTAAGTTTATGTCTGTCAACCTATAAGATTTGAAGATCCAGAGTTCCCTGACAGACTTTATAAGGTAGAAAAGGCATTATATGGTCTACATCAAGCTCCTAGAGCCTGGTATGAGATTTGTCTACCTATTTATTGGAAAATGGATTTTAGAGAGGGACAATAGACAAGACTTTGTTCATTAAAAAGGTCAAAAGTGATATTCTACTAGTTCAAGTATATGTTGATGTTATTATTTTTGGATCTACTAAGAAGGAGTTATGCACTGAGTTTGAGAAATTGATGCTCAAAAAGTTCTAGATAAGTTCTATGGGTGAGCTCACTTTCTTCTTAGGACTACAAGTGACACAGAAAGATGATGGGATTTTCATTAGTCAAGACAAGTATGTGGATGAAATTTTGAAGAAGTTTGGTTTTTCAACTGTGAAGACAGCAAGTACACCTATGGAGACTTCAAAGCCTTTGATAAAGGATGAAAATGCTGAATATGTTGATGTTCACTTATATAGATCAATGATTGGCCCATTGATGTATTTAACATCTTCAAGGCCTGATATAATGTTTGATGTATGTACTTGTGCAAGATTTCAAGTCATACCTAAAGTTTCACATCTTCATGCTGTAAAAAGAATCTTTAGATACTTGAAAGGTCAAACTAAATTAGGCCTTTGGTATCCTAATGACTCACCATTTGATTTGGAAGCTTATACTGACAGTGACTATGCTGGTGCAAGTTTAGACAGGAAATCCACAATAGGAGGTTGTCAATTTCTTAGAAGCAGATTGATTTCATGGCAATGCAAGAAGAAAACTATAGTTGCCAACTCTACTACTGAAGCAAAATATATGGCTGCTGCTAGTTGTTGTGGACAAGTACTCTAGATTCAAAATCAAATGATGGATTATAGGTACAATTTCATGAGTACCAAGATTTTCATTGACAATGAAAGCACCATCTACATAGTTAAGAATCTAGTGTTTTACTCAAAGACTAAGCACATTGAGATTAGAAATCATTTTATCAAAGATTCCAATGAGAAGAAGCTTATTCAGATGATCAAGATTCACACAGATCATAATGTTGTAGATTTGCTCATAAAAGCATGAGATTAGCCCGCCAAGAGACTAGCCATTTTGCCACCAGTTAAATATGAAACATAGTTACACAAGTAATAAAAAAAATCACTGTTAAAGAGGGACCAAAAGGGTAAACCCTATTATAAAATCAAGGACCAAGTGTGATAAACACTTGTGATACTGAGTAAGGGGTTTTAGAATAAAGCATGCTTTTGCATCTAAATTATGACTTTGACTTATCTGGCAATTCAATGGACTATGGAACGTAGTAACACATGTAACAAACAACATTCGCTGTTATAATAAGGACCGCAAATAGTTATATCTGTCCTAAACAAGTGCAATTATCCATTTTCGAAATAAGTTAAATAGGTCACAAACAGCTTAAATCAGTCCTAAACAAGTGCAATTATCCATTTGCCACCTAAGTGGACTTTTATGTTTGCCTCTAAAAGGACTTAGACAGTTGTCATAGATATGGACATTGATGTTTTGCCACTTTATGTAGACTTGAATTACCAGACATACACTCTCATAAACAGATTAATTTTTGAATTTAGACAAAAAAGACCATTCCACATTGCACCACCTGCTGCATCTTGACTGTGTTGGTAACCATCCACATTTCGTTTTCCATCTGCACTCCTTGTTTGACTCAATGCACTTTATAACTAGTAGAAAGGTTGATTTGCCGGGTTGATGTGGAGTTCTTTTTTATGGACTAATTCTTTCTGTTTGTACTCTTCTTCTTGTCCATCTACTATGGGATAAACTTTGACTGGCACCACCTGCACCACCTTTACTAGCAGCAACATACAAACCTATAACAACACCAACACCTGATCCACCTGAACCATCTTGACCAATTGCAGGTTCTGTTTGTTGTGCATGCCTAGATGCACTACCACTAGCTTCTGCATTGTTGCCACCTACATCAAAAAATTGAAAATAAAACAAAAATCCTTGTAACATAGTTCGATGATGATACATCAAAGACATACTTATAGCTTGAAGCTGAAATAACTACCTATTTTTTCCTTTCGACCTTGTCCTTTGCATGTTGCCTTATTGTGTCTAGTGTTTCCGCATGATTGACATGTAATGGTTCTTCCTTTCCTGCTCACTTTACCATCTTTCACAAATGGTTCATCCTTATGTTTAGACCTCTTTCTTTTCTTCCTGGATCGGCCTACCTGGACATGATGCTTAGGTGGCAAAAGTGTTGTTGGACATGTGGACTTCTCCCAGTACTTGGTCCCACAAATTGGTTGTATCTTGTGAGAGTATGTTTTCTTCCATGTACTCAACCAATAACAAGGATTTACCCACGTTTCTAGGGTGGTGCCGCCCGGTCATTCAGAGCCATATTCCAACAAGCTGCAACAGCTTGCTTACAAGAAATCCCTGTCAATTCCTATTTCCTACATGAACATGTCATACTCACTACATTCACAACACAATGATCACCAAGTAAACTTGAAACTTGATACTTATTTGCTCCATTCCATTGCACCTTCATCAAATGAGTTTCTTTCTTGATGGATTCTATGATTCTGGTTGTAGTAGGGGTCAAAGGACTAGTACATTTATCAATCATACCTTGTACATTCACAATTCTCTTCATGCAATGCTCCTTGATGTACTCTAAAAGTGTGATCATTAGCTTGTCTCTACCTCCAACTATTTTACCATTAAAGACCTTACAGGTGTTGTTGAGTAATAAATCATATTTGGCTTTACCTACAAATCAAAAAATACAATATCATTTAATGCTATACAACTATACCTAATACTCATAAATATGAAAGCAGTAAAAATTGTGATGACATTAAAAAAATTACACGGTTAGTCCCTGCATTTATGTGTTACCTGAAAAAT
>BQNB010078848.1:0-25527 GCA_026074375.1 Tanacetum coccineum | reverse complement strand
TTTTTTGATACTGGAATCTTAACCGAGGGAATAGAAGAAGATGGAATATATTTTTGCTCGACAGAAAGCTCTTTTTGAGGAACAAAATCTTTATAAAGCGCATTTAATTTTTTGTAGTTAATTGTCCAACAACTTTGTTTGTTTGCAACAGCAATTGGATCATTCATTTTTTCTGTCATTTTTTGTTAACTTTTGACAGCATCCTCAAGAATTTCCTCAGAATCAAACACATGCAGTTGTTCACTCTTATTACACAATTCATAAGCATTATACAACTTAGGAATTTTGGCGTAAGCTTGTGAAAGAACATAAGGACCGTTATATCCCAAACCCGACTTCCGTAAGTTGTCCCGAAAAGCTTTTTGTTCATTTGTAAGCAACCGAAGTGTGTCAGTTGATTTACCCATTTTACAAACAATGTTTTCAAGATCTTTGATTTGAGCTTGTAACTGAAAAATATCATTAAGATATTTTTCCTCTTTGTCACGCTGTGTTTGTTTGAAAATCGTTTGTGTCTTTTGATATTCCTCTTTTTGTCTTTTGTGATCTTTGACATCTAACTCTAATTTATTTCGTTGTTTTTCTAGATCTCGAATGATATCTCGATCACGAACTAATTGAGACTGAGCTTGTTTATTATAACGTTTTGCCCATTCATCAGCCTCAAGAAATTCGTTGAGATAATTATTATCCTTGTTAATACCTTCTAAAATCTGAACCCTTTCCTTATACATCTCAATCTGACTAGTCAAATGCGTGTTTTGTTGTTGGACTTTTTGAGCAAATAATTGTTGTTTCTCAGCTTCCTGAGCTAAGCGAATTATTTCCTCGTTTGATCCCGTTTTTCTTATTTATCACGACGAACCCAAGTAATTTTCAACCCAAAAAAATCCAATCATGATCTATCAATCACTTCTGAAAATCTTTTTGCAATAAAAAACGTAATCCAAAAAAAAAACAAATCGCAGTTATCACGAATCTGCCCAATTTCTTTGATGACTAAATTTTCGTTAGTACTACACAATCATACGTCTAACAATTTTATAACATAACCCACTTATGCTAACAAAATTTGAACAGGCCCAAATTTTGAATATGAAAATTCTCGGTACTATGAATCTTCCATCTTTGATGCGTCAGCAAAGAGAAAATCATTCTGCTCATCAGTAAGATTTAACGCCAGCTTCATCCTGTTTTACTCAGCAGCCAATTGTTCCATGAAATACATCAAGTCACAACCCTGGCTTTGGACAATTCCCTAGCGAGAATGTCCTTTTTACTGTCATTGTAGCATTGAACAGTTGGAAGATTGCCTAGAAGATGGAATTTCGAAGAGTCTTCTTTGAACATTTCATCTCGTTTGAGCATTCATTTCCTCAACAACTTCCTCTTGAACTAAGCACATCTTGCCAATTTCTTCCAGTAGTTGCCAGAATTCCTGCGTTGAATTATTCACCCTGGCTCCTTGAATTATTGCTTTGAATATTCGGTGTTGGATGAAGCACGAAGAACGATTATTCGGTCTGATATAGAAATTTTGAGTAAATGGCTTTTGCAAGTAACAACATAGCAAAGACTAGAGGATCATCAGAATTGTTGTGGACAACATCCTGCTGGTACTCATCAACATAATTCAACTACAGAACGTAGGGATGGGTCACATAAAAATATGATGTTTGTTCTCGAGGAGTGTAACTCTTGCTCGCTCTAGACCAAAGTTTCATGAGACATTGTTCTAACTTCTTTGCATCTTGAAGCATTAAACTATTTCTCAAAATGCTGAATGATACTCAAAAAGATCATCGAAATACGAATCCACAGTCAATTGTTTAGCACATACGACCTTTGAGTCACATAATTCAAACCATATCCTGTTGCAAACTATACAGAACCTTTTGTGTACATTGTCAATTTTGAAATTCAGTTGTTATCATTACAAATCATTCATTAAATGAGAAAAACGTTAATAAACAGAACAAGTGTATTCCTCGTTGGTTCACAACAAATTGATCAAATTCGTATCGTTGAAACGTGTTTCTCTTCAACTTTGTTTTCGTATAGTTCCGCCTCATCAATTGTTCAACATTCATTTCCACATAGTCGTGTCCGAAGTTCTAGCATCCACAAATTTTAAATCTCATTAGGAATAGGAAAGAAGAATCATATTCATGACTCCAATTCAGCATCATGGAGCATGAGTCATCACCTCAAGATCCTCTGCAGTTCGCAATCGTGGTATTGTCGAGCCTTGCAGGAAACGAAATTCGTAACTCATAAGGGCGCTTCATCAAGTGCTTTGAGAACCACTTCTGGTTGTCACTCTTCGGTTTAGATATCAACTGAGATCTACTTGCCATTGTCAATATACTACCCCTTTCAAGCAATAGAGGCCTATCTTAGAAACCGGCATCAGCAAGGATTGTTTATGTTTTTGTATGTTGAATATGTCTTATGATTTAAAGATTGGATCTTTGTAGACGAAAATGAGTGATATTTGTGAGAATAGTATCAAATTCGGTAAAAGTAGTCAAACTTGGACAACACTGTTTACGGATCTGAAGATCGATATACTTCTCGAACAGTACATAAACTCGGTAATCTACAAACTTATTAAACTCGGAAATTCAAACTCGGTAAAACCTAAAACTCGATTTAACTACAAACTCGGTAGGTCCAAATTTTGAAAATTTCAACAATTATGAATTATTAATAACCACAAATTCGATGAAACCGAAATTTATGATGATTAGATAATCCAAAAGTCCTTAAAATTCAAATTCGATAAAACCGAATTTGACGTCCGAATTTTTAAAATTTGAGAAATTTTGTTTTTCAACACTTCAAATCACGATAAAACCGTGAAATGAATGTATGTTATGACTTTGAAAGCTTATTTCCGAGATTAATCGTAGCAAAACCTTATTTCACAAATTCGATAAAACCGAAAATGTGAAACTCATAAAACTCGATAAAACCGAGTTTGAGACTAAGCACCTAATATACGATTTTCGATAGAACCGAAAGGTCGTATATATCTATTACACGATATTTCTTATCGAAATTACACAACTTTTACTACTGAATCTGCTAAAAAACAAGAATAACACTTCCGAGAATGATAAACTTCTTCCGAGAACACGAATACCACTTCCGAGAACTGCTAACGAAGTAAATCTAAACTCGATAATCCCAACTACTCAAATTTACTACCAAAATCGATCTCGAAAACTCAAAATCTTCAACCGAATTCTCCGAACATCATTGTACGCTTCTCGGACACAAATCGAATTCTCGAACGTGAACAAAACCTCACAAAACGAGCACTCTAATTGTCTATTGGCGATTGATACCACTTGATAGGTCACATTAATCTTGAATCAATCATATCGAACATGTATGCATAGAGAGAATAGTAGAGAGAGGCAAGTATTTGAAATTCAAATGAAATAAAAGGGAGGGAAAATGGAAAGAGTTTGTTACAAGTGCATCACCCTCTAATGAAGATTAGAGGGGTATTTATAGTTAATGGAAGGAGGCTTCCCTTCCTTATTTTCCTAACTTGTCACATCTAGTCCCTAGACTTTGGTAATTATGCTATTTCATTCTTTTAGCATAATATACCTTATTACAAATTACTTCGACATTATTAAAAGAAACACTAATTACTCAAATAATACAATATCACATAATCGACACTTTTAATGATCCTAACAACCTTCTTCCTGAAAAAAAGACTTCTCTAATTATTTTTAGTAGTGGACAATTAAATTGTGATATCGCGACAAAAAGGAAACGTATACTATTAATTTGGGACGGAGGGAGTAGCACTTCTCCTCTAGGTCACACATATGATTGGTATGTCTATTTTGGAAAAGTACATTCGTTTGCCCCCTCCCCCTTCCCCCCATTTTTCTCCCTTATGAGAAAGCTTTTATGGGGTAAGTATATACTTTTTGTTTTGTGATCCTTTCTATAAACCATAGTATTTCATTCTATCGCATGCTAAATCCAACTCGTCGGAGTCGACGCTTTCCAACCACGAATCATCACCCTCTTTAATTTGTGTATTTTGCTCTAGTCAAGTTAAAAGCCACATAAAAATATGTTAGAAATAGTGACATATTTTAAGTTGATTTGTGGCTTAAAATTTCGAGAATGGGTCTTCCTAATTTTTGTTGACTTTTTGACTCTTTTGTTCATAGTTAGCTTACTTAAACACGGCCAACTACATTCATAATTATCTTCTTGCATGACAAGACCCAACTATTCATTTTGCTATGTACACGAGTAACGTCTGTGAATATCCATCAAACAAAATTTTCACCCCCTATTTTCATACGTACTATATTGTCGAAAAGGTGGTGAAAAAATATTCAGATAATGAATGATGTTGGTGTTTAACTGTTTGTTTTCTAAGTTGTTTGTTCTTTAAGTTGTGTTTGTTTTTGAAGTTAGACCAGTAGATCTTGTAATGGCATGTGTATTTCGATTTTCAAATGTATAAATCAACTTTTGTTATGGCATGTGGAGTACTATATTAATTTTGTATTGTATTTATTTTTTCCTATACAACATTTTACATTTATGGCATAAAAACCCGATCTTGACGGGGATACAATGCACGTGGAATATTGGTGTTCTAGACAAAGAGCGGGGAACAACATCCCCACCCGGTACGCCCCCGAGGCTAAACGATGATAAAATATTTGAATGATTATATGCGAGCTTATTAACGAGGCTAGTAACAATGTTACTAGGTCGCTCAGAATAGATTGAGGCGAGATTTATTGTCTAATAAAAGAGCCGTGTTTGCCGAGGTTGTATAACATTCCACGGCTCGAGCTCGAGCTTACAAATAAAGACTCAAGATCAGAAATTGTCATGAAGTAAAGGTAGTAGTAGTAAACTTATATGGTAAATATTTTTATATTAAATTGTTTTGTGTTTCACACTGATTGCAAATATTTGTTAGGTTGATTAAAAGATTACAATCTTACATTGATATACTAAAATAAGAACCCAAAATATACATAAATTAATCAAAATTCATGCAAACACAGTAATTCGAGCCGAAGGTATAGCTAAAGTCGAGTAATTAAAATGGAAACGTTTTGCACGTATTCCAAATTCATAATTGTTTATGAAATGGGGTTTGTTGAAGGTTACCTTGATATAGACCGTAATCCAAATTCATAAACCCTGTAAAAAATGTACTTAAAACATACTATCATATAATTGATCTGATCATAGAAATTCATAAACCATAATCGGAATTCAAAAAGCTTAATCGAGATTCATAATTCATCTAAAAACCTAAACTTACTATGAAACTAAAAAAAGTGCCTTTAAATTTAATCTTAAACACTAAAAAGTCAAGAGCTATATTTATTAATCTTAAAAAAGTTGAGTGTTTACATTTAACAGAACTACATAACATCATTCTTCTTTTTCTTCTTTTCAAGTTCTTTAATATCACCTCTAATTTGTTCTATGAGATAACGAATATCCTTATCATAAGGGTAAAACTGGAACCTTCTTCTTGCTTTGTCACACATCTCAAGAGCTTTAAATCGAAGTTTCAATGTTTTTTTGCGAGTCAAAATATTTTTTATATTCTGCAAATAAATTACAAAACAAATATTACTAACGTATTGAATAAGTAATATAGAATTTAATAACAAACTTATGTTAAATATTACTAGTACTACGTAAGTACATACCTGAACTTCTTTTATTGCATCCGCTTCCTCATAATAACAATTTGGATCGACGTAAGTCGGTCCGTAAGTATCTTCATTGTAAACATGACTGTCGTCATAATCTTCTATGAGCGTCAACTCATTGTCTTCGAACAAAAAATATTTCGACATACCTTGATTTTGCTCGGCAATCTTTTCTGGGTTCATATCAATATGTTCTTTTCTGCTATTATAAAGAAATAGGTTAGTTTTTTGAAATACAATTGTAAAACATGATTAATCTAAAAGAGAATTGGTATATCCTCCTACATTTTCTTCCTATACATCCTTTTACCCATGCAAAAATACATACTGCGTACAAGTGTTTTCCACTCATTATCTCTCTTCATCTCTTTTTATCTTCACCATCAGTTTTCAGGTCCTAACGGTAGGAGGATATGTAGGAACATTAAGTAGGAGGAAATATCATTTCTCTTGTTAAAAAGCGAACATACTTGACTTCGTTTGCTTCCATATTTGTGAATTATGCTTCACATATTGGTGTTTTCCTTGATGAAGACATCTTTAAATGAAAAAAAAGTTCCAGATTTTGCGTTATGTTATACCATGAGTTAACCACGGACTCTTATGGAAATGTGTATGTGTATTTATGAACTTGGAAACTAGTGTACTCCGTAGTAGATATGGATAGTAAAAAGCGGTTCACATTCTGACTCACCACTTCCCAAAAAAGTTAAAGTACTCCGTGTTATTCATGTTTACAACAACAACAAAAAAACACCAAACGATTCTATCAACATTTAAAAAAAATAGAAAATATGTCCAAATAATATGTATTAAAATTGGATTGAATGTCAAATTCCTGATTAGGGCATTCTACTCTGTGCATTACATGTGTGTACACTGTTTACCTTGTTTTTAAAAACTACTCCTAGTACATTACACAACTCAAACTGATCACCATCATAAAAAAACAAACACGCAAGAAGTCGATTTCCACCAATGACATCATCTTCTTCAAAATCCACTAACATAAACAAACACGCAAGAAATCGATCTCCACCAATGACATCATCTTCTTCAAAATCCACTAACAAAAACAAACGCGCAAGAAGTCAATCTCCACCAACACCGAACCCATATCGACATTACGGTTTAAGAGACAAAACATGGGAGAGATGTCGGAAATCAAAACTTCACAAATTTGAATTTGGCATGATTGAAAGTTTTCGCAAATGTACATATCAGAGGTTGGGAAGCCCGACAATAAAAAAGATGTAAAAACCTATATATTTTGAGTAACAATGAGAAAATTATGGATACGGAATGAAAGAATTGAAAATTTTAAAAAGAATATCGAAAAGATGAATAAGCGAATCGAAGATGGTAGGTGATTGAATTTTTTTATCCTGGAGGTAGGGGCATGATCGTTTACATTTCACCTCCCCCTACCTCGCTCAGGTGGGATTGGATATGTTGTTGATGTTGTTTTTGTTGTTGATGTTGTTGTTGTTCAATCTATCTTTATGTAATTTTTAGAAGAGAATAATATTGATTCTAGAATTCTAATGTTGAGAACACAAATTCGGCTTGTGTCGTGTATGAAATCATAAAATAGTTGATCTTTTTTTTGTTAACCATGGTTTCAGACCTTTTGGCCGACTAATCCACGAGGTTAATTTAAACCCACCGCCACAAAGACTTAAACCGGCCAGGTAAAGCCCTCCCTTTTAAAGAGGTTGACGTGGCCATTTCCAGGTTGTTTGCACCGGGTAAGAATTGAACTTGAGACCTCATGCATTTTATAATGATAGCCACAACTTCCTTTGCCACTAGGCCACACTTGAGTGGGGTTGTTGTTTAATATGTGATCTAATGTTTCATCCAAAAAAGAAATTAAATGACAAATTCATAAACCTTGATCTAAATCCAAAGTTTTACTTCAGGTTAATTTAATAGTAATGTTTAGATAGTTCATAAAACATACATGTTTTTACCCCAAAATAAGGTACTCCAAACACAATGTAAAAAATAAAGGAACTGCGTAATATGGTAACATCATAAATAACCAATCATCCTCTTGGACAGGTTGGGATTGCAATCAGTCTTGAGAATTTATGTCAGTTACATCATTTTACGTAGATGGTTGTGAGGTTGACCTGGTTTTGAATAGATTCTGTCAATCAATACCGTTTAACCATAAGAAACATCGATTTATTAGGGAATCATAAGTTGAACAAAAATAGGAAACTTACTCTTTTGATCTTTTGTTGTCACTTAGATTGAATCTTTTTTTGGTCCCTTACATGACATGCTCTTGTGTCCTTTTTTACCACAAGTTCCACATGGTGTCTTATCTCGTGACTCCCTACGCGATCGAAAATGATCATTGTTACTTGGTCGTCCCGGTATCCATTTTTCCATCGTTGGTGGAAGCATGTTTTGCTTGTCTGCCGGTGTTTCCCATGACAATGGCCCTTGTAAAGGATACACCAACTCCTTATATTTCTCTTTAACTATAGTTTTCCTAAACCAATGTTTGGCAAATAGACAACAATTTGTCAATTTAAATAGACAGAAGTAGCAATGACATGACTACAAGGTAATTTGGATAGTTGCCACTTACGACAGGTACACTCGTGAGAATCCAGATCGATGATCTTGATGTTTTGTAAGTCATTAACTTGGTAAACTTGGCGCTTGTCAACTTCGTCGACAATCCACTTTGCGCTTTTTAACTTCCGGCAATGCACTTTGGCAGCGACCCATTTCGTAAGTTCATCCGCGGCTACGTCTGCCAGTATTACAAAATAACATGTTTACTTACATAACCCATATAAAAGGTCGGAGAATAAGCATGTGTCTAATACCTTTGTATTTTTCGCGAAGTTGGTGAACCAATGTTCTGTAAAGTCTCCTTTACCGATCGTACCAGCCAAGTTTATGCAATTTACGAATATCCTTTGGTAAAAAGAGTTAATGCATTAATGCATGTTTTAGTTCATGTAGAATTGTATCGATCAGCGGGGTAATATGCCCTGGACCATGTACCTAAACTGGCGGCTAGAAGTTTTGGAAAACCTCCCGTTTAAACCCTTGAAGAACAGTAAACAATCTGGCAAAATGTCTGGTTGTGTATGTTTTGCAAGTTTTCCAATAGATAGCCTTATGTTTTTTATTTTTTATTTCACAGTTCATCATTAAATGTCGACAACAATACCCATGAAATGCATTTGGAAAAACGGTTGCACATGCACTCACGATACTCGGGTGTCGATCGGAATTACACCTATCGACTCTTTCAATTTGCTCAATAAGAACGACCATGCCTCCGTCCTCTCACCACCTTGACACACGCCAGTCGCGATAGGAACAATTTGATTGTTGCCGTCCATTCCTAAGGCAAGTAAATTCGTTCCCTCGTAAGTCCCCTAAAGATGGGCCCCATCAATTATTATCAACGGGCGCATCGAGGTTAAGAAATCCCGAATCTATGATTATACAAATTATTAGTACATGATACAACCACAAAGGGTATAAAGAAAATTAAAGTGAATTACATACTTACCGCAACACCAAATCCTACATATAATAGTTTAAAACGTCCTTCAGCGTCGTTCTCAATATGTGTGACGGTGCCTTCGTTCGCCATTTTTAAATTATGACAATAATGCGGTAATTCGGCAAACGATTCCGCAGGGCTAGCCATAGCCATGTCAAATGCTTTCTTTCTCCCTCGCCATGCTTTTTTGTAAGAAATATCTATGCTTAAATCTATTTTTAAATGCCTTTGTATGTCCTTCGGCCTATAGACGCGCGTGTAATCTGCCACCTTGTCAACAAGTAGGGCACCCAATATAGTCGTCGTTGCATTACGATGATCAGGGTAGAGACGCGTCATAGAACAAGTGTGAACATCCTTAACGGTTGTGAATAACCACCAATTACTTTCATCAAGCTTACGTGCTAGTATTCTCCATGTGCATTCCTTATGTATGCATATTGCATCAAACCTTATTTTATTAGAACTTCTTGTTTTAAACTCAAAACCTTCTACAATTTCTTTTGCACCGATCGCCTGTATACATTTTGTTTTACCCCAAAATTTATCACCACAAAAAAGTATACATCGACTAGCTATAGAGAATACAGGGTCAATCTGATGGACCGGCGCATCTAGTGTTGGAGGCATATGGTCAAATGTATTTGATTGCCATGCATGCATAAAAGCATTATTAACATCTAGGGGTGTTTCAAGCATATGGTCAAGTGTTGGACTGCTTAGAACATAATCATAAGGCTTCTTAGATGAACTAGTTACCTTAGATTGCAGAGAGTTATGTGGTCTTGGAGTACACATTTCATGACTCTTGTTTGTCACTTTTTTACACTTAGTAATGACTAATGTATCCACTTTTCCTTTGGAAATTTCCAGTTGCATTTTAAAACCTTCCAGATCGTCGTCATCGCTTACTCTATACTCCATCTTTCCATTTTTGTAAAAAAAACTAGTACAAAAATCATCTTCAATTGATAATTTCTTCTTGACATATTCAACTGGGGCAGTATACGTAATAGTTTTGTTAAGCAAAACTGCATGATTTATACCCCTACAAGACAAAGTAACTAAAATTTTTGTAGTATCATGAACACATATTTTTTTATTAGTTCTTCCAAAGTAAGGAACAAATGTACATATATATAATAGTTTAACCACATAGGCCTTATGTTTATTGTGGGTCCTCTTTGCTCGATATTTTACATTTCCTGCACGACTTGTACTTGCTGTATAGGGGTTGTGTCAACTGTCAAGTTTGTAAGTAATTTACAAAAATTGTGAAATTACACATTGTCCAATGTTTGATTGAAAAATTACCTACCACATTTGTCTAGGACTTATTCCAACTAATCAACCCAAAGCAAATCATCTAGTTACAAAAAAATCATCTAGTTACAAACCAAATTGATCAAACTCACATGCACTTGATACAAAAATGTCTCTTGCCTAACCAAAGACCAAGGTTATAAATAGAGTAAGGCGTGGCGTGGTAGCATGGCCAAGCCTCACGCCTTTACAAGTCATGGCGAGTCATGTAACATTTCTCATTTTTCATGTCATTGTACGACTCTATTAATGATCACTATTTATTTTAGTCTGATACGTGTTACTTTTAATACATACTTTAAACTAAACCGCGTAGACTAGAAATAATCAATTAATGTAAACGGTCATAAAATAAATTGAGGTTTACATCCACCAAGTAATATATAATTACTAGGGAGATAATTATGTACTTTAGGTATTTCATTTTATTGGTCACGTAAAAGGTCTACGTTTCGCGATAAAAATACATTTGGACACTCCCCGGAAATACTTAGACATACCTAGACTCAAACCAATACCCACTTTGAAAGCCTAAACACGAAATTTAATCAAACCTTGTGTTTATATCACTTGAGTGCCGAATGTGGGCAAGTAAACTCACATAAAATCGTCCTTGGTGATTTATTAGCTAGCAAAATCTTCCTAATGATCTTTCATAGTACTAGTACATTGCTTAGGTAATTAAACTATGTACTTAATGTTCCCCCATTAGCCAAAAATTAAAATGACCCATTGGTTAGTAAAACATCATTTCTCTTTACCCCCTAGGCCACGGCTAAGTGTCCTCAAACACACAAATCACAAGATTTCATGTACCTAAGCCTACCTTGTACATATATTGTGTAATTAAGACAAGGTACTTGAGTGGTTTAGCCAAAACAATGTGTAGTTAACTAAAACTTCACAAAACCACTTCCTAGGGCACGGTTTGGTTTTGTTTTGGAACCAAGAGGAGTAACTAGCTCATATTACCTATAAATACACTCTCACACATACACTTGAACACTTCTTAAACTCATAAACACTTAAAACATTCACTCTCTCTTATTCGGATCATAAACCGCAACCAAACACACTCATATTTCATTCGGACCAACAAGTGACATTAAAGACTTTCACTCGAGCACATAAGGGAATACGGGAACCAAGGTTTAGGTGTCTACAAGCTTTGAAGCATTGGGTGCAGCTTATTGACGATCTTACGGGAGCTCAATAAGTTTAGAAGACTTAAATGCACTTAGTGGACCCTAATGGACCCAACGAAACTCTTTCAAACCCCTAACGGGCCTTAACAGGCCCAAGCCGGCCCACTAGGAATACTTATTAGCTTATTAGCTTAATTTGAATAAGCTGAAATAAAAACAGTTTTATTCGGGCTTAATACAAGTTGAAAATGAACTAGAAAAGCCTAAAAACTCTAAAGGGGGTACCGGGTTAAGCTATTGGGCTTACAGGCCCAATAAGCTCGAAATAAGCCATAATAAGCTCCCCGAGCTTATTCTAAGCTTAACAGACCCACATGAGCTTATTAAAGACTTTGGGACTCATTAAAACTATAACGGATCGTTAAAATGCTAAACGGACCTTAACGGGCCCAATAAGGGGGGGGGGGGGGGGGGGAGGCCCCGTTAAGCCAAAATAAGCTCGATAATCTATTTTTTAAGCCGAAACAACTTTTATAACTTAATTGAGCTTAACAAAGAGAAATGACACTTGTTGAATTTGATTTGGAGCTAATATGCTATTTTCGCAATTAGAGGGACTAAAAGTGTCAAATCCGAAACTTAAGGGATTAAATTGTCATTTTTCGAATTGCAATAACTCCAGGGACTGTTTTTGAAACATTCTGAAACTTAGGGATTAAAGTGTAATTATAAGGACCTAAACTACACCTTGGTAAACTTAAGGGACTAATTATGTAACTATCGAAACTAAAGGGTTTAAAATATAAATGTTTATATTTATAAACCTAAGGGCTAAAGTATAATAACTAGAAACTTAAGGGCATGTTAGTAAACAAAAGTGAAATAAATAAAACACTTAACGAGTCGGTCGAACATTAAGATATTCGGACATTGAACGGGTTTAATAACAAGTTAATAAATAAGTATATTTATTAATAATGATTTCACGTTTCTCGAGAACCATCGGAATTATAAATACAATAATCTTGTGCGTCACCACACAAGTGGTAACGGTATATATAAACTTAAAATGGAATTTAGTTTATACAATGAGTCGTTAGCTTAAATGTGTAAACTAAGACTTGACCGTACTTACTTAGGTACTTGACGGTGTGATCTACTGCTTATTTGGATATTTATTATCATTCAGAGAACTACCGGCTAAGGTGAGTTCATAGCCCCATGCTTTACAATTATTTAAATGATTTACATCCTTGGGGTGAGAACATGCTTTGTTTTACAAATTGGACGCAAGTGTACATTTTATACTATGATTACGTGTTTGCCTAAGTTACCATAACCCATTTTGTCCATGATCATGAACTGTAATTGCAAGATGTGATTGGGAATTACAGTGTGTGGGCGCGAATGTTATGGATAATCTATTAGGGGAGAAATACAAATCCCCGTTCGGGTGACTAGCTATCACAGAAACGAACCATACACATTTCGAATCTGGATGTTGCGGGTTATCCCATCATTCCGGGACACCTTGTTTGGCAAAATTTTTTTTGCATTCATATATGTCGAGCATTAGTGTCAATTAGCTTTAGCAACGTACTACTTTTTGGAGTTTGTGTGGCATTTGTGGCTTAATCATGACACTTGGAAATCTTACGTCCTACAATTGATTTACAAAAACCTAATGAATGCACCAACAATATTTGACGATTTAAGCATGTTTTTCAGGTCAATAAGGCACGAGGTCCAATGATACATTGGAAGTCAATAATTGAAGAGTCAACACTTAAGATTTGGGGTCTTATTACACTTTGGGGACAATTGTTATAAACCGAAATCTTTATTTATATTGTTGAACAATATGAAGCCATGAGCTTATGTAACAAACGAGTATTTTGTTAATCCAATGTATCTTTTTCAAACGACACGTTTAGTAGTCGTTCTCAGATCTTGTGCTATTGACCCAATAATGTAACGCTCACGGATATTCAAACATTCCGCTGCATGCTCAGATTTGAGGGTGTTACAGATTGGTATCAGAGCCAAGGTTATAGAGAACCAGGTCAAAAGTTTTTGTCTGGACTATAACCATTTCCAAAACTATTTTTTTTCACAAATGGGATTTACAAGGGACATACATGCATTACTTGTTTACGTCTAGCGCATATATGTTTATATGACATGCATTGGTTAAGCATTAGTAGGGTACTAAGTGCTTACCTATTTGATATACGGGTATATAAATGATATTACGTATAACACTCTTAGAGGTCGTTTAACTAATAAATGCTTACAGACATAGCATATCGTTGTTTCTTAAGAAGAGAAATACTTATATAATCTTATTTTACTTTTTGCAGTAACTATGTCTTACTGCGACGTCTGATGTTACTTACACATCCGTCAACACCGACTCTGACCCTGACAGATCTTTCTGGGGTGCCTGAGTGAAGAGGAGGTATGCGAGGTAGGCATTCCACGGGTCATCATAACTAGGATACGACTGACTCCCGATACAGTCATAGCCCCAGCCACAAAGGGGAGGGGGGGGGGGGGGGGGGGTAAACCCCCCCCACCCACCCAAAATTAAAATGGGTTAAACAAATATAAAAGACACCATCACCGGATGTACATACATGAACCAATATAAATCCACAGACACCGCCAGTTCATCAGGATGAGATGAGAGTGATCCTAATGTTCGTACAGCACATAGTCCTGACTACGTGCAAGCTGTTTACCCTGAGTATATACCATTAATAGGATGAGCATGAATTTTCCAGCTGAGGAGCAGCCATTACCTCCTATTGATCACCTACTACTGAGTCACCCGGTAATTATGTTACTTTCGATCCGAGGAGGATCCGTAGAGTACGAGGATGATGATACAGAGGAATGGTCTGGTTGACTACCTATGGTGGGAGACGATGGAGATGTGATGACGGCGTTTCATCTAGGGAATGGACGCCAATGATTGAGGATAGGACGAGGAGGAGAGGATGACAGAGGCGGAGGAGCACTTTATCTCCGGCTGACTCTACTACAGTCAACCTCTGATGAGACGCTGTTTTCCACCTTAGGTAAACAGAGCCTGTTATACCCCCACCCTCCACTGACATAGCTATCGGGCTATGATACCGTCCACCCCAGACTTCAATACCCTTCCACCATAGCAGAAGGTTTAGAGACTTCTGACCACGACACTCCTCACCATCACCACCTACTCACATCACCACCCTCTGCAGGGAGCGCCTACTTAGGTGCACGACCCCCACTGCACATTCACCACCTTTACCACCATCATCTGGGTGTCTAACCCAAATCCAGATACTCAGGATAGCATCCACCCAGGCCCTCATTGATGCAGTTACTACCGCATTACCACTACCACCATCTCTATACATACCACCACCTGTTGACCGTAGAGATGATATCCCCGAGTCTGAGCAACCTCCCCGCAAGAGGTTGCATTTATCCACTCTAGGCTCCAGATATAGATCGAGCAAGTTCTACTGCTAACCTACCAGAGGCCGAGGATAGATTATGATTTGTCAGCACTAATAGATGCTGAAGAGAGGCGACAGGGGATTAGAGATGTTGGGTACGGGATTAGGGATACTTGGGTAGATCCAGACGAGGCAGTTCCAGAGATAGCACCTATGACCGTGGAGAGGTCAACACTAGGGTCGTAGAGCTTGCTGAGCTCCATGAGCAGGATACACAGACCTTGTATGCTCTAGCTAGAGGAACTCAGTGATAGTAGTTCTCTGTAAATCATAGCGAGTCGATATGAACTCCAGCGGGTCGATTTACATATGGGGGATAGGATACACTCAGGAGACATTATGGATGGTGGAGGAGTAGCCTATTGCTTCCCGCTAGGGCTTTTGGCTTCATTCGATAGATGAGTTCCCGGCGACTCATCAGGAGCTTCAGACCCATCGTGATCATGTGTATGCGTATGAGACCTATCTCCAGGCATAAAAACCAAAACCAGACACAGCACAGCTGCAGATTACTCTCATCAGACACAACAGTCAGGTACACGAGACTCGATTTCAGATGCAGCAGCTGAGTTAGCAGTGCAACGAGAGACTGATCGTATGCGCCAGACCAGATGATAGAGACCTCTCACGATTCATCAGAGATAGTGAGGGCGAACACACACACACACATACAGGCTGATTTGTAGCACAGCGAGAGCAGCAGAGGAGAGCTAGACAGCCAGGACCAGAGGCTAGGATTCCGGATCACCAGGAGGCTTCTGGGGACGCGATAGTCACATTTAGTGCTTTAATGTTATTATATTTGCTAGGTCATTGACATGCATGTTAGTAATTAGGGTTTATTTCCCGCTAGCATAGCCTTAGATCTTTTGTGTTGTATTATGTGTACTCCGACGACTATTTCATGTAAAATTTTCAAAGTTATGAATGAAATGGATGTGTTACTTGTACTATGTACTTCCCTTGTGTTGATTATCTCATCCATATATTATTATATTCTATCATATAACCTCATGTTTTGTCTTTTGTGATCTAGACAAATCATGGCACCTACAACCAGAGGAGGACCAATACCCCTGTTAACAACACCAACCCAAACAACATGACTCCAGAATCCATCCAAGCAATGATTGACCAAGCTCTTTTGCGAAACTCCACCAATGGAGATGGAAGCCACAGTTCGCACGAGGATAACCGAAGGAACGTGCAAACTGCGCGCCCTTGTTTTTACGCTGACTTCATGAAGTGTCAACCTTTGAACTTCAAGGGGACTGAAGGCGTGGTCGGTTTGACTCGGTGGATTGAGAAGATGGAGTCAGTTTTCAATATCAGTGGTTGTGCTATTGAGAATCAAGTAAAGTTTGCCACCTGCACTCTGTTAGGTGCTGCTTTGACTTGGTGGAATGGTCAGATAAGAACCTTAGGTCCTGAGGCATATGCAATGACTTGGGAAGTACTCAAGAAAAAGATGACGGACAAGTATTGTCCACAGGGTGAAATCAAGAAATTAGAAATCGAGCTGTAGAACCTAAAGGTCAAAGGGAACGATGTTCCAGCATACACTGAACGTTTCCAAGAAGTAACCCTGATATGTACCAAGTTTGTTGCCAACGAAACCAAGAAGGTTGACAAGTACATCAGTGGACTTCCTGATAACATTTATGGGAACATCAAGTCTGCCAGACCCAAGATGTTGGATGAGACTATTGAGTTGGCCAACGACTTGATGGATCAAAAACTCTGCACCTACGCAGAAAGGCAATTTGACAACAAAAGGAAGGCTGATGATTCATCCAGAAATAACCATGGTCACCAGCAACAACCCTTCAAGAGGCAGAACGTCGCCGCTAGGACCCTTGTAAGTGTCTTAGCTTGTGTTCATACTTAAGTTTCATGTTTGCTTCATGTGTCATAAGGCACGGTTATTATGTGTTAACAAGCTAAACATGGTGTGCTTAGCATGGCACTAACCTTGTCCACGTCTTGATAATATACAACATATATGACTTGTTGTGGTGAAACATAAAGCATCAAAGGCACGTAACAAAGATCTTGTGTATAAGCATGAATGTTTAAACATGACATGCACACGTAAAATATTTAGCCAAGAGGTTTGATAACTCGTTTGGAAACGGAAACACTTTCATGTCATGTATCATATTACTTAACAACTCGTCTTGCTCAATAAAGGATGTGTACACTATAGTATATGCGAACTAGGGTTGTTTGGGATATGTCGAAATAAGTTAGCAAGACCATAACCGCGTCTTGTGTCCAACACGAGCTCAAACAAACTCTAACGAGTTTGTTAACTCACTGATGGGTTGTAAGACTCGTATGGGATGAGTGTAGCTCCATCAAGTTGCCTAAACATAGGACAAGGATGCTTAACATGCTAAACAAGTTACAAAAGAAACCCTAACACAACACTAGTAGATTTAACGAGCCACTATCGGGCTCAACAGCCCAATGACGAGTGCTTATGCGGGCCAGCAGCTTATTTATAATCTAAGGCAGAACCTATGGGCTTATTGAATACCCTAAATGCTTATAGGCCTATGTTGGATAAACCCATACCCTCAAAACCCTTACCGGGTCCCAAATAGGCCTAAAAGCCCATTATCGTGGCTTATTGGCTTATGGGATAAGAAAATTTGGTGAAACAGCTTATCTAAGTTTGCAACACTTATTTGAGGCGAAAATCATAAACTATAATAGTTTGAAACCCTTAATGGGCCAAATGTGAACTTTCGGGTTAGAGTTAATGGGCCACGGGCCCAACAGACTCGAATAAGCTCATCCGAGCTTATTATTAAGCCAAACAGTTTATATAGCTTATGCAAGGCTAATGAAGGCTTTTGTCACTTCTTAAATCTTAATTGGACTTAAAATGAAACTTTTGCAAGTTAGGGGACTAAAAGTGTAAAAATAGAAACTTGTGGGTATAAACTGGCAAATTTGTTTTTGTTTTTAAGGGACTGTTTTTGACATTCCTGAACTTAAGGGACTGTTTGGAACTCATAAGAACCTAAAATGTAATTTTTGTAAGATAGAGGGACTAAACGTAGCAACATGGAAATTTAAGGGTGTAAACGATAAATATTCTATTTTTAAGTATAGGGACTATTTTTGCCACTAATGAAAACCTAAGGGTATCTTATATAATTAAGTGATTTAAATGAACACTCATGGTATAGGACTAGTCCTAGTATAATATGGATACTTATATAACTAAAGTCACGCGAATAATAATACGTGTATTTATTATTAATACTTAAAATATATATATATAAAGGTATTTTTATAAAAGAAATTTTATAAAAACAAATGATTTTTTTACAGAAATGTACAGTGGACATGGACTATGTTAGATGATAGAAAATTTAATTATGAAGCCATGGACATAAAGAACACTAAAAACGGAGTTAAAACAAATAAGTTACGACGTTTTTAAGTTATAACGATTAATTATATAAAAGTAGTTTTATATAATTTATAAAATATTATTAAAATTACTGTTCATCAGAGATTATAATACTACAAATATGATATTTGACTAGAACATTCAAAAACGAAGCCACGGATATAAATAACATGCAAAACGGATTTAAAACGAGAGAGATATGACGTTTATACTAAAGTAATAATTATAACATTTTTAAATATTATTTTCTCAAATAAATAAAGCATTTATATAATGAAGTTATATAAATAAAACATAAAGTATTTTGACTAATAACAATTGGCATGCGGGAGTAGATCTTTTTACGCAAATTACAAATCACACTGATATTTATTTTACAAGTACAAATTAAACTGTTTAATTTTTATAAATTAAATAAACACTTTTAGGTGGTGATGTAACTATATAAACTTATATGTGGTATTAGTTATTCAAAGTACATGGTACTCATACGACCTATATTTAATTAGGTTGCATTCGGTCATATCCGTGACGTTTTCATTCACTTGATTCATATACTCTAGTTTATTCACTAAGGTGACGTTTCATAGCCCCATGTTCTTACTTTATCAGATGATTTATAACTTTTTGGGGTGAGAAGTGCATTGTTTTAACGATGAAGCAAGTGCACATTTTTAACATTGATTACGTGTTTGCATAAGTAGCGATAAACACCTCTGAGCCATTTTCTATTAAATGTCAATTCCCTTTGTTGTTGAGCGCGAATGTTATAAATAGATCTATTTGGGATTGACATCCCCGTTCGGGTGATTAGCGCTCACTGTGCCGGTTTACCGGACAACGGACGTATACCATGTCGGATTTAGGATGTTGCGGGTTAGAACATCATCACGGGCAATGTTGGCAATTTATATTGCAATTCATACATGTCGAGCTTCAGTGTCATGAGCTTAGGGAAATGTAATTACATTTTGTGATGTTTGCATCTGTTGCATTATCACGGGGAAAATCTTGCGGTCCTACATTACATTTTACATAAACCTATGAATTCACCAACTCTATGTTGACATTTTAAAGCATGTTTTCTCAGGTCAATGAGGCACGAGGTGCTAAGGATACATTGGGGATACTCTTTTGGGGAGTCATGCATAAAAGATTTGGAGTCATTACATCTTGGGATATTTGTTATAATCTAAAATCTTGTTATTTCAATGTTGAACAATTTAAGCTGTTACGCCTTGTATTAAACAATTTCAATAAATCCAATGTATCGTATTTCAAATGACTCTTTTAGAGGTCGTTCTCATATCTTGTGCTATTGATCTATGATGTAACGCTCCCGGACACATTATTCCGCTGCGACCCAATTTGGGGGTGTTACACACTGGGTCCATGATGTCTGTCTTCAATACCAGATAACAGCTTAGTGTTTCTGACAGTTTATGTATTGACCCGGTTTCTGCCTAAGTGTAAGGAGGGCTTCTTTTTTTCCACCCTTTATCTTAACTTTTCTTTTTAATTATTCAACCCCTTCAGTGCTTACAGATACTTCATGACTAGTACCTTGTTGGGTTTGTTCCAGTACTAGCTCCATCTCAGTCGGCACTTTCCCTTATTCTCACTTTTACTCCTTTTTTTATATCATACCTATGGACTTCTACTTTAACTAGTGGAATGTCCCTGGGTAGACCCCTTCGGTTCTGGCTGGATCATGGGAATGAATACCTAATCCTAACCACCTTATAGCTCCAATTAATTACAAACATGGTCGGTCTTTCTGTATTATTCTCAGCCTTAAACCATTCAAAATGCTCCCCCTAAACATGTGCATCGATATTTAAAAAAATATTTAGAACATGTAGGGATGAAGCTTGCAC
Organism: Tanacetum coccineum; assembly: GCA_026074375.1. Lineage (NCBI taxonomy): Eukaryota > Viridiplantae > Streptophyta > Magnoliopsida > Asterales > Asteraceae > Tanacetum > Tanacetum coccineum. The sequence goes on along the minus strand of BQNB010078848.1, from coordinate 4,991 downwards.
TTGAGTCCTTTAAAATCACATCTTTAGTCATATATTTTAATCACATTTTCTCCCCTTATAAAAAATGTCAAATCTCTTGATATTTTGGATATCAATTGATTCAAATATTCATGGTTTCAGGGAAAAAATATCTAATTATTAACAAGCCAATTATTGGAACATTTTAGTGCTCCCCCTCAAATTATGAGGGAATAATATGGTGTTTTGAGTACGTTAATTTGAATTTTTTTGAATTTACTAAGAAATTCTTAAAAATTCGTACTCAAACACGATATTTGCCTAATATTTGGTCTCACCACTATTTTTATTATTTTTTTTTTTTATTTTTTTTTTTTTCAATATTCACAAGATTAATAATTACGAAAGAATGAACTAAAATATAGTAGAACAAGATATGTCGAAGTCAGATTGTCCGTGAAAGTAGTCTGAGGTCTTCTCCGTATTCTCTTCCACCAACGAATTTCTCCAGATTCCGCATTAAACTTCTTTAAAAGAGCTGCTTATCGATATCCTGGATCATAACACGAGCCCTTCGCTTGTCTAATCCACTCCATTTCCTCTTTGACAGGTATTCCATCCTTATTCCCGAAGTAATATCATGAAGAGCAGTCCGAACATTATTGAGCGTGCCATCACTGAATTTATTGAGTTCATCAGTGTGCATCAATCTGTTTTTGTTATTCTGGTCCTTGTATATCACTCCTTGAGGGTCTGAATATGCAGTGTATGCAGTTCTGTTCATGAGATTCGACCTGAATGTGTCTGGTTTGGTGAGGTTGAGCTTCTTTTGGTAACTTTCAACACCTAATTGAAGATCTTCCACCCGCCTTTGAATGACAATACGTTTGGTGAACATACATAATGCCACATTCAAGTTAAAACGTTCATCTATCGTGAGGTTGGTCAACTTCTGTTGAACAAGTAGGAGTAACATATCCTTGATGTCTTGTAGGCGAAGTCCTGGGAAATCACCTTCTTTAAACTTGTATAGCTGCTGATCCTCTCTACGAACTTCAATCACATCCAAGTGACCGTAGTCATACCTCTTCATAATCTTAAGACTGGTAATTGCAATGATATGTTTTCTGGAGTAGACATCCTTCGACGACATCCTGTTGCTTGAAAACCCGTAGAATTGTTGACATTTAGGACCCTAGTGTGAAGTAACTCAATATGAATATTTATCATATACTACCTTTACGGGACTCCATATATTAGGAACCATGTCTTTAATCCATTGGACCTCATAAGTAACAGCCTTTGTCTTTGTTACGGAAGTTGAGTATTTTCTGCTTAAACTTCCACCTTTCAAATATTCCAGGTCATTGTTGATAAAGTAATCAAAAGGGATAACATGACGACCTCGATGATTTGGAATCAACGAGAGATGCTTACGGAGATCGAACATATATTGCTTGCCTTCGGGGTTATGCCAGTCTAGTCGTTTAGTTGTAGCTTTGAAACATTCTTCAAAATGATACTCTAGTTTTGTACGACTCTTGCAGGTGCCTTTGAGTAGGTTGAATCCTGGTCCAACCAGAAGTTCTTGAGTCAGATTTGTAATGTTGAGTTGATTCATGAAAAACGCAGAGAAGTCGATTATAGTATCCATAAGCTCATCGAATGAAGTAGGAGGATTTTCTGCACTAGCAATGTTACTAATCCAGGTTTGAGGTGGTCTGAAGTCAACATGTTGTCTCTTATTCCAATCAGGATTAGGAGTTGGAGGTTGCATGCGTTTCTTGAACAAGTCAACCATGGAAGCAGCCTCGTCATCAGGTTTTTCATCATTGTTACCCATGTCAAACTCTTGATTCTGTTGCACTCTTGAGTCACCAACTGTATGACTTGGCTTCTTTGCATGGGCAGACTTGCTAGATGACTTATGTTGAGATCGAGAAGTGCCTTTAGAAGAGCTTGTTGACTTAGACTCCTTGGACTTTGGATCCCTAGATGACTCATTATCTTTACTTGACTTCCTTCTTTTAGTCCCTCAGTCTGATCCAACGGAGGGGTCTTAATCTTTATCTTTGTCATCTCGACTCCTTTTCAACGTGAATACTTCACCATATGTATCATAGAGATCCTTGTCAGTGTTATAAGATTTGACCAGTGCATCATAAAGCTCCATTTTATAATCAGCTCTAAGATATGATTTGTGTTCCTCCATCTTGTCTATAAGAATCTTTGTCAGTTCAAACTCAGAGAGTGATGCAACCGCCTCATAAGTAGACTTTGGTTGAGATGAAGACTTTTCTAAGACAACAGCTTCTAGTGATTCTGTGATATTTTGCTCAATCACAAGAGTTGCAAATTCTGAAACTACTTGAGGAAGAATCTGCGGAAGTTGAGCATTGACTTCTTCTTTGATTATAACTCTTATTGATGTGTCAATGAGATCTATATACTCCCTCCTGTCTATAAGAGCTTCTTCTCTACATTCTGCAGTATGGGACTTAATGGCTTGTTGAATGGCTTCTCTTTGTTTGTTGTCGATGTAGCGATCTACAATAGCAGGAATTGAAGAGATAGCTTGAGCATACTGATCAACTTGCTTCATTTCTGACAGATCTCTTTTCAAGTTGGTGACTCTATCATTGAATCTGAATACGAATGCGAAGTCTGGAAGTGTAGGAAATAAGGTTGTTACTTCTGAAGCTGTTGGTGTAGGAGTTGGTGTTGCTTGTTGTGGAAGAGGATTGAAGGAAGGATGTGGTGGAGGAATGGTTGTGGTAAAAGCAGACGTGATTTCTGGGATTACCGTTATTGGTACGGTAAAAAGAGAATATGTTTGACCACTTGGTTCTTCATGATGAACGGTGGTGTCCATCAAGGAAGCAATCTCATTGTCAGTTGGAGAAATGTTCTCAAAGTTTAAGAGCTTCTTTGTGAAGTCGGATGAGACAGAAGAACTTTGCATTGGAACTTCAATCTTTTGTGTGTCATGGATAGCTGTAAGTGTCACATGAGCATCTTCTTCTTCCTACTCAAACCCTGACTCTTGAGAAACATTGTATTGATCTGCTCCACCCTGATCAGCATTGGTCATGTTAGCATCTTTGTTTCCTAAATTCACGTTTACATCTTTGTACAACTCCTTGGTAACTTCATCATCTTCTTCTTCATCCATCTTTTCTTTATCATCAATCTTTTCTTCATCATGTGTAGGTAAAAACTCAGTAGGAGTGTATACCCTCTCACTTTCTTTTTCTTCTTCATCAAATTTAGTGCTAGACAAACTAAGATTAGGATTCTCATCTCTGTCTGACTCCGTCCTTTCGTGATCTGTTGATCCCACTTGAATGGATCTTGAATTCCTTAGCTTGTGTAAGGTTTAGTTATGCAAGATAAATCCTACACAACTATAGTAGAAACTTTATTTGATAATACTAAAGATTATGCAGAATCTAATCTTTAATATAAGAAGAATTCTTCAATGAAACAGTAATACAAAATAATATAATTTAACAATAAAAGCTCCAATATTATTATTACAAATAATACGAATACTCTCCTAGTATTAGGGTTACAAAACCTTGAAGCTATGATGATATCAAAAACAAAAGATTTCTAGATATGATTCTGATCATAAACTCTATGCCCTAGGACCTCCTTTTATACACCAAGGAGTCCTAGTCGATTTACAATATATTACAAAAACTTAGAATATTCTTAAAGATCTATTCTATAAATAACAATCCTTATCAACTAAGTAATCTTGATCTTTAAGCAATCTTTATCTTTTCTGAGCAGTCTTTATCCTTTCAGCAGTTGTAATCTTTTAGCAGTTGTAACTTTGTACCAGCAGCATTAACTCTGAACACTAGTAGTAGTAACTTATACACTATCAGCATTAACTTAGCAGCAGTAACTCTAAGATCATCAAGAAGTCTTTTAATCCCAACAATCCTCCTTTAAACTTGATATTTATCTTCAAAATCATCAAGTTTCTTCATTAATCACTAGGCGGATGCTTCCAAACACTTTATTAATTCTTGAGTTGCTTTGTGATAAGCTTAAGAAGCTGATAACATATTTCATTCTAATGATCAGCTTACAGCTTCTTATTCAGCATCTCTGTGATTATAGCAGGTGTAAGAGGATATCTCTTCTCTACCAACATAAAGACATGCAGACTTTGAAACCTCACAAAATATACTCCACATGAATCAAATAGCTTCCAAACCAACACTTTGTTTCCTTGTAAATTCCTCCACACTGTATCTTCTACATGATGTTCAAACATTGTCTTTAGATCACCCCATAACACTCTCTCATAGTCCTCTTCTGGCCTTCTATACTCATGCTTAGCTTTTACCAATTTCCCCAGAGTTTCCAAATATTCCCTGTCAAACCTTCTAAGCATTTGAATAAAGGCTGAGTACCTCTTTGAACTTCCATCAGCTCTTATAATTTGATAGTAGCTGATCTTTCCTTCTTTAAGGATCTTCCAGTCAACAATGCTTGGAGGCTTAGTAGCTAAAGGGTTGTAAGAGGATATCTCTTCCCTACCAACATAAAGACATGTAGACTTTGAAACCTCACAAAATGTACTCCACAGGAATAAAATAGCTTCCAAACCAACACTTTGTTTCCTTGTAAATTCCTCCACACTGTATCTTCTACATGATGTTCAAACATTGTCTTTAGATCACCCTATAACACTCTCTCATAGCCCTCTTCTGGCCTTTTATACCCATGCTTAGCTTTTACCAATTTCCATAGAGTTTCCAAATCTTCCCTGTCAAACCTTCTAAGCATCTGAATAAAGGCTGAGTACCTCTTTGAACTTCCATCAGCTCTTATAATTTGATAGTAGCTGATCTTTCCTTCTTTAAGGATCTTCCAGTCAACAATGCTTAGAGGCTTAGTAGCTAAAGGTATAGCATCAACTGCTACTTCCTCTTCATCGGGTGTAACGCCCCGACCCAAAAGGGTAGAAGTATTACAAATATGGTGTGACATCAAAGGCATACATAATCATAACACAA
>BQNB010078847.1:0-27223 GCA_026074375.1 Tanacetum coccineum | reverse complement strand
TGAAGTAGTATACACTACTTCCCCCTAGAAGTTGACATGGTAACATCAAAGTCAATTAAGTCCCGGATGTACACATTTCCCCCCATGATGGTTGCGAACTCTAGTAATTCCGTATGTGTCCACATATTGGGGGAAGATTGTTAGCCTTAAAATATGGTGACATATCCGGAATTACATTAGTTCATTTATAGTGTGACATATAGGGACTAATAATGACTAAGTATGATAGTTGTATGTCACTAGGACTATAAATACCCCCTCCATACATCCATAGAGGGGTGAAGCTCACATTTGTAAAGTGTGTAAGTGTGTGTGTTTTCTCTCAACACATACACTCTTCCCATCTCATTTATCCTTCAACTCTAATAATATGGCTTTACATCTTTTTCACTTTACACAACCTCCAGATCTTGTTTTAATCCCTTGTTTTTATGTCATTTATGTAATCTACAGAGTCGTCCTCGGAGGGACTTCCCGAATGACCGTACCGAGGAATTCTACCGTACTCCGTGCAGCTATTGTTGTTGATCCTGCAGAGCCTACCCAAAGGTTCAGACCAGATTGTAGGAAGTGGGCGAGAAGTTTTTGTATTTCTATGAGAAGCTCTACGGCACCCACGATTCCCAGTAGTAAGTGGTCGGGATATCGCGCGTAACAAATCCTTATTAAGTAATGGCTTTTTAAGGGGGCAAGCTTACGGGCCAGGCCTCTCTCTAACCTGATAACTAGTATCGCATCCCCACCCAGCTCTATCAGCAAGCCCTTTCTTTTGCAATACTTAAAAAAGTCTCTTATGGCCCAATTATTATTACAGCGTTCTCTATCATATAATTCGGCCTTCGAGGTCAACCCGCGGCTTCTATTAGGAAGGCGGCGCAAAGGAAGCTCGAGGGCTTGTTAAGGAAGGCGGCAAGGGCCGACAAAGGCGGGAAAACAAAAGACCTTTTCTGGTCCCCCCCTGAGCCGAGGGGTGCTTGTGGGAGGGGTGTGCCATGACGAAACAAGGGAATGAAAGGCCGCTTTGCGTTAGATGCTCTTTACCCTCCCCATAATGATGGCTCTATTGTCTTGGGGAAGGTTGAAGCTTGCTTCTTCTCCAGAGTCTTCTTGGTCATCAATACGACCTGTCCTTAATAGAACCGATCTTATTCTCTGAACAATCAGAATTTTGTACTTCTGTTGGATCCTCCCTATCTCCTGATCGAGCTTGTGTAGGTAGATGATGTCTGGTATGGCTGATAGTAATACACTGTTTAGGACGGAGTAAGGGCCCTTCTCCGCCCCTACGAGTCATCTGACAGAAAAGACTTTCTGAATGGGGTAAAAGAACTTGGGGTCGCCGATCTCTTCCTTAAAGATGGGGATGAGTCGATGTCGGTCGATGGTGTGAAAACACTTCCTGATGTCGAATTCCAAAAACCAACGAGAGGTTCCCCACTCTTCTTTGATCCGTCTTAGGGCCAAGTGGCAGCCTCGACCCGAGCATAAGTGCGATGTGTCTAGAAACTCGGGATCGTAAATGGATTCGAGTACCATTCTGATCGTCTCTTTCATGATCCTTTCTATAGGTAGAACTACTATGAGCGGTCTAAACTTCGACCGTTATTTCTTTCTTCATATTACATTATAAAGGGGAGCAAAGCCCGTTTTTTTCTCCCTATATTGATATATCAAGGGCCCTCCTGCCATCATTTCAGTGAGTCATAGGGCTTCCCCTCAGCTCAGTCTTTTTGGTTCTTGAGAATGGTCACCAACTCTCCCAGGACCGGAATGATTATCCCTGCCCGATGTGTCTACATGCATCCCTGAATGTCATCGGGTACTGTTAACTTCCCCACCATTCTTGTAACTGTCACTTGTAATCCGCACAGGTGTGTCTACACCCCTAGAGTGGACGAGAAAGAAAGGATTTCTCAAAGCAACCCTCCAGGTTCCAGACCCAGGAGTCAACTTTCTCGTATGAGCATTCGGTACATGTATCAGTCCGTGGAAGAGTGAAAGGGTCATCACTATTAAGGATCTCCCCCCTAATCTTAGATAGGTCGTCTAGGGGTTCACCATGGTTCATTGTTGTGCTTACACACTAGGCTACCATTTTCCAAAAGCTCCGTGAGACCACCTACCACTAGTCTTCGGCCGGAGGGGTTTATTGCACAAAAATGCTGGGACGCAGGCTCCCGAAGAGGGAAGCCTAACGAATGTCAGATGCAAAGCCCCACATCTCATTAAGATCATATTGGCATACTCTCCCAAAAAATAAAGAGCAGACCCCATTGAAGACGAGAGTGAGGTACAACAAGGCCATTACTGTCCACCGCCCTTTTCACGGAGCCATACATGGACGTTACCGCTCATACAGCTCCCAGCCAGCAAGTAGTTAGCCTTCCTCTACCATGAATGGAGGTGTGGGTGAATCAACATCAAAAAGAGGATTTTGCTTTTTCTTTTTAGCAATAACATGATAAGAGCATCCCTTTCACAAAAACCTACAAACCCCCTATCCTGCCACTTCAGCACCTTATGATCTTTGAAAAGATCATTACGAGCCCTCTCTATGGCATACTCATCCTGGAGCTTATGCTCTCCTCTGGGGAGGGGGTTTTTATAGAGAGAGGTAAGTCGAGGGTAGCCTCCCGCTTGACCGATTTCTCGGAGTCGGAGGAAGATCTCTCATCCGATCATCTTGAACACGAAGGAGCTGCTCTCGATGTGAGATCAATTGCAAAAGAAAGAAGAAAAGGGCCATGTTCGTTTTCGCCCTGCTCTCTTGATGTGCTCCTTGCTGGCGGAGCTATATACCAGAAAAATAAAAGGATCTCTCTATTACTTTAAGAGGAGAATCATTGGTTTGACCGACGGACTATGCGGGAAATACGAGATCTAGGCAAGCCGCTACATGTTCTCCCCTTACCCTTGAACGACAGAAGAACTACTTATCTTCTCTTAGGTAGTGGTCGGTCAGTTTTCACCTATGGTCAATCAATAGGTCCGCGGATCCATTCTTCTATACGATAAATCGCCATCTCGTAGCACCACCACGACACTGATTCCCCGACAAAACCCCCGATTCCCCAAGAGTTAAAAGTCATTACTACTGGTAGTATATTAGTTATTCCTGGTAGTTATAGTCATTACTACTGGTAGTATAATAATGGTTACTACTGGTAGTGTCATAGTTACTCCTGGTAGAGTAATTTTGTCGTTAGTACTGGTAGTATAATAATGGTTACTACTAGTAGTGTTATAGTTAGTCTGGGTAGTACAAATGGAAAATAGTATATATAAAATATACTCAGTTTTAAGGTTAGGACGCGCAAGTGGATTTCTCATCACATATATGTATGTAAACATATATATATAAATATATATATGTTTTTGTTGTAACGATGTACGCATCATTGATAGTACTTCATAAATATTGTAATCGAGCGACATAATTATAGGCCGTGGTCGAGATCGTTGCTGCTTCGTTGTGATTTATTCAATTTATTTGATCTTGATCGTTGATCAAGGTGAGTTTATAGCCCCATGTTTTACAATTATTGATTTACAAGTTTTGAGGTGAGAAACATGCTTTGTTTTACAAATTGGACGCAAGTGTACATTTTATCATGATTACGTGTTTGCCTAAGTAGCGAATACCCACTATGCCCATGAATTATGAACTGTTAATTCCTGGTTTTGAAGCGCGAGTGATTATTGATAGATCTATTTGGGATTGACCGCCCCGTTCGGGTGACTAGCTATCACTGGAAACGAACGTATATCATGTCGGATACTGGATGTTATGGGTTGAACATCATCACGGGCAATGTAGGCAATATTTATATATTGTATTCAATTATGTCGAGCTTCGGTGTCATGAGCTTAGGAAAACGTAATTGCATTTTGTGATGTCTGTATCTGTTGCATTATTACTGGGAAAGTCTTGCGGTCCTGGATTATACATTTATATAAACCTATGAATTCACCAACTTTATGTTGACCTCTTTAAGCATGTTTTTCTCAGGTTTTGGTATGAAGATAGTTTGGATGGGACGGAACGCAGATATCAAGAATGAAGGCTCGGTGAACATATGGTTATAAATTAATGAAACATTTTTGAAATGAAGTCGTAAGATGACTTGTATAGTTTGGGACCTATCTTGTAACTCTGTTGTTTTCTTTTAAAACTAAATGAAATTGTCATATAAACGTATCTTTAAGCGTTTACTGGGACTCGTGTGCTTGTATTATGAAGTAGCACCCAAATCGTTGTATTCCGCTGCGTATCGCATTTTTGGGGGTGTTACATTCAAGATCATCTTCATGGATTTGCTCTAGGTCTTCATGAACAACCTGAGACCTATTTGGTTGATTGTCCAGAAAAGCATAGACTGTGGCATCACTAAGGCTAGCAGTACTATTATTAGTACTAGCAGTGCTAGCAGTACTATCCTGAACATTAGCAGTATTATCTTCGTTGGTACTGTCAGGAGTTGATACAAAGGCCACATTTTGTGAACTTGAATTTGAACTTGAGGTAACACTTCTTTTGACCTCTTGTTCAACAATCTTAAAATTGTTATAGAGATCATGCATGCTTCATTCAGAAGGAAGGCTTCTTAAGAATTTAAAGTTTAGATCTTCTTGAGAGATGTTTTCACCTAAGATGGCCAACTGGCTAACAATATTCTGAAGCCTATTTTAAATGAAGTCAAGTGACTCTTGGCTTGAAGCACTAAAGTTCTTATACATCTGCTTCAGAGGTGTATTTTGAGTCTTCTTAGTAGCTTTATTTCCACCAAATCTTGCTTGTATGGCTTTAAACAAAGTTTTGGCATCCTTGTATTGATTGAATGTCAATTGATGTTCATTGGGGAGTGTCATCAGCAACATGCTCCTAGCTTTAACATCATTTTTCTTCTGTGCTTTCTCTTCAGTGGTAACTGGTCCTGGTATAGTTGAAGTAGAGGAACCATCTGCGTTTGTTGTAGTTCTAGCTACTGGCTTGAAAGAATTGCCATACACTATGACTTCCCATAGAGCATAATCCTACACCTCAAAGTACTATTTGATCCTTAGCTTCCACATCTCATAGTCACCCTGTTTCAGAAGGGGCAACTTTGCAACAACATTATTTTGGGTAGTTTCAAGATCCATTTCTTTGATTGAATAAAGAGTTCTTCTAGTTTGTAACTTCTTGATCAAGGTTTCAGAACACAAGCTCTGATACCACTTGTTGATCTCCTTTTTATAGATCTTAGATTAGCTTGTTAAAGCTTAAGTTGTCTTAGATAGATCTAAAACAACTATGATAGAAACCCTGAGTAATATATAAAGATTATGCGGAAACTAATCTTTATACACCAGAAGAAACAATATAACAATAACACAAGAACTTTCACAAAACTTTCACTATATTGAATGATTCACAGAAGAAACTATATGTTTTGCCTAATAACTATGACTTTTCTATCTTGGATTGCTATCTCTAACTATGCCGTAAGGGTTCCTTTTATACACCAAGGAAACCCTAATGGGCTTACAAAACGCGTTAAGTGATCATGCATATCTATTCCTAATATAAGTTATGCATATCACATAAGCAGTACTAACTATATATGACTAACAATACTAAATATACAACTAACAGTACTAACTATAACTGGCAGAACTAACAATGTACTGGTAGTACTAACTAACTATTAGCAGTACTAAGTGTAAAAACTCTAAATCCCAACATATTTTATATTTTTAAGTTTGCAAAAATGGCAACATATACCCTTGATTTAGAAACTTTTGCAAGTTTAGTCCTTATATATAAAGTATATATAATTTAAACCTTTAACTTTGAAACTTGGCAAGATAGGTCCTTATAGTTATAACTTTAGGAAAATAATATTTTCAGCCCCTTTAGTTATAATTTTCAAAAATTTACAATATATACCCCTTTGCATAAAAATATTAGCAAAACAAGTCCAAAATCCATAATAAGGTATTTTTGAATTCTAAAAGAGTTTTATAGCTTATGTCTTATTAGAATAAGCTAAAATAAATTGGATAAATAGCTTTTACGAGCTTATAGCTTATTAAAAGAGCTTATGAGCTTAAAAACACAAAAATGGGTCGTTTGGTTTATAAAATTTAACCCGATGGGTTTACGCTTTCAAGACTTGATAAAAAGCATATAGAAATGATAAATAAGCTTATAGGAATAACTTATAACAACAGCTTATGAGTTTAGCTTGTAGATTTAAAGAAAACGAGTAATTAGGGTTTTAAGGTTTCGTTTGGCTTTAGAAAATTAACCACGCATGGTTTTTAGTTAAAAGCTTTTAACAAGAGTTCATACATGATTATAAGATACTTATTAAGGATTCAAAACAGAAAACAAGCTTATTGAATGAGACTTAGGCTTACTTGAGCTCAAAGTGGGTCAAAAATGGGTTTTGAGTTTCATACGCCTGGAAACATCCTTTTAAGGCTTCTTATCTTAGTTTCTTGGCTTCACTTCTATTCTTGGGAACCTTCATTACTTCCTTGATCAGCTTAGAACCCCATTGATTGTGAGAAATAAGTTTGAGAGGTGTAAGATTGAAGTATGAAGGGTGCGGCTATTTATAAGGTCGAATGACCCTTGGAGACCAAGTTTTAAGTGATGTGGTGGCTAAATCTTCTAGGGTGCTGACTTAGGAGGGCTAGGAGGTGAGTGTTAAAGGCTAGGTTAGTAGCTATGAAGTGTTGGAAGGGTTTTGGAGGGGTGATGTGGCCGTGGCTAGAAAGGAGCAACAAGGAGGTAATGTAGCAAGCTTGGTGGCCAAAGAAAGGAATAGAGGTGCTTGTAAGCTACTTAGGTGGCTGCTTGGTGAGTCATAGTGGTGCTTGAGGTGTTAGGATGGGTGCTTGGTTTAAAAATAGGTCAAAATGGAAGAAAATAGGCCACGGGTTGGTTTAGGGCTCCTTTTAGGGTTTAGGGTTTTAATTTTGAGTTAGGGTTAATGTTTAGGATAGATTAAGGTTTAGGATTAGTGTTAGGATTATGGTTTAGTGTTTAGGATTAGGGTTTAGGGCTTAGGATTAAGTTTTAGGGTTTTGTTTTAAGGTTAAAGTGAAGTTAGGGTTTTAAGGTTTTGTTTAGGGTTTAGGGTTTTAAATTAGGTTTTAGAATGATTTAGAGATTAGGTTCAAGGTTTAGAAATCATGCATTAAGTTCTTGTACCTTGTGTTTAAGAGGTGGAAAGTTTAAACATGATTTAGGTGCTTAAATGACCTAATTAGTTTTTTAGACATTATTGACTTGTACATTGAGCTTAAATGAGTTATACATTGACTTGGAGGGAAAGTATGATTCAAATATGGTGCATTATACACTTGTACATATGTTTGAAGGCTTACACATTCATTTTATATGTATACATTACATATAATTAGTGTTTTGATGTAAACATTTACGTTGAATGCTTGTTTTGAAATAACATTTTGAAAAGTACGTTAAATGGATAATGTACTTAGTAAAAATGATATTAAGATATAGACTTGACATATTAGGATGTTTATATGATATAAACATAGATATAGATGGCATTGATAGAGGTTGCGTGAGCTCGTTTACTTTAGAGATGCAAGTTACGTTGCATAATGAGATAAAGCAAAAAATTTCCCTGTATGAAGGTGATATATTTATAATAGATGGGTATTACATTGCATCTAATTTAATAGACGGAAAATTATATTGATGAAAATTACGGGTTGTTATAGTCTCCCTCCCTTAAAAGAAATCTCGTCCCGAGATTTAGTTGGATGCCAGAGTGATGTTTGAAAACAAATGTGGATACTTGGCACGAATATGATCTTCGAGTTCCCATGTAAATTCTGGTCCTCTTTTAGAGTTCCATCTTACTTTGGTTATAGGAATACGACTTTGTTTTAGCTGCTTGATTTCTTGATCCATAATTTCCACTGGTTCTTCCACAAAGTTGAGTTTGTCATCGAGCCGAGGCTCTTTCATTGGAATGACAATGGATTCGTTAGATAAGCATTTCTTTAGATTAGAAATGTGGAAGGTATTGTGGACATTACTGAGCTCTTCAGGAAGCTCAAGTTTATATGCCACTGGACCGACTCTTTTAAGAATCTTAAATGGTCCAATGTACCGAGGATTAAGCTTTCCTCGTTTTTAAAAATGAATGATGCCTTTTTGAGGTGATACTTTCAACACAAAACGATCTCCAACTTGAAATTCTAAAGGTTTTTGTCTTACATTGGCATAACTTCTTTGCCGATCTCTTGCAGCTTACAAGCGTTGTCGAATTTGCACTATTTTCTCGGTGGTTTCATGGATTATTTCTGGTCCTGTAAGTTGAACATCTCCAACTTCGGCCCAGCAAACAGGTGATTTGCACTTTCGACCATAAAGTGCCTCGAATGGTGCTGCCTTAATACTGGCATGGTAACTGTTATTGTCAGAAAATTCTACCAATGGTAAGTGTTTTTCCCATCCTTTTCCAAAGTCTACAACACAGGATTGAAGCATATATTCGAGTGTTTGAATGGTCCTTTCACTTTGTCCATCGGTTTTAGGATGATATGTTGTACTCATGTCTAATTGAGTACCCAAAGCATTCTGCAATGATTGCCAGAATCTGGATGTGAAATGACTGTCACGATCCAAGATGATAGATATTGGTACGCCATGCTGGGAGACTATTTCTTTGATGCACAACCTTGTAAGGGTTTCCATACTATCTGTCTCTCGGGTAGGGATGAAATGTGCAGATTTGGTAAGGCGATCGATAATGACCCAGATTGTGTCATGTTCGTTTGATGTTTTGGGATGTTTTATGATGAAACCCATCGTGATTCTCGCTCACTTCCACACAGGAATCTCCGATTGTACCAATAAGCCGGATGGCTTCTGACATTCTGCCTTAACTCTAGAACATGTTAAACATTTGCCAACATATTCAGCGATGATTGCCTTCATGTTATGCCACTGATAGAGTTTCTTAAGATCCTGATACATCTTGTCAGAATCCGAGTGAATGGAATATTTTGATTTATGGGACTCATGCATGATCAAGTCTCTTAGATTACCAAAAAGTGGTAACCAGCTTCGGTTCTTAATACAACGAGTTCCATCAGGATGTATTTCAAATGCTTTATCCATTCCTCATAAGTTTTCAGCCTTGATGTTTTCTTCTTTTAGTGCTTCAGTTTGAGCTTTGAGAATTTGTGATGGTAAGTTTGGATGAATGGTCATGACTAATGATCTAACTCTGAGAGGTTTGATTCGTTCCTTCTGGCTTAAGGCATCTGCTATGACATTTGCCTTTCCAGGGTGATAATGAATCTCACAATCATAATCTGAAAGCAATTCTAACCAACGACATTGTCTCATGTTCAACTCTTTCTCATCAAGGATGTGCTAAAGACTTTTATGATCAGTAAACACAGTACATTTGGTGCCATACAGATAGTGTCTCCAAATTTTAAGAGCAAACACTACTGCTCCTAATTCGAGATCATGATGGGTATAGTTTTCTTTATTAGGCTTAAGTTGTCGGGATGCATATGCAATAACCTTCTCTCTTTGCATTAACACTGCTCCCAGACCTTGATGGGATGCATCACAGTAAACAACAAAATCGTCATTTCCTTCTGGTAATGCTAAGATTTAAGCTTCACATAACTTTTGTTTTAGCAGTTGAAAAGCCGATTCTTGGTCTTCGCCCAGGATATACTTCTTGTTTTTCTGGGTTAATTCAGTCAAAGACTTTGCAATCTTCGAAAAATCTTTGATAAATCTCCGATAATAACCGACAAGTCCTAAGAATTGATGTATTTCTATGGGTGTAGTAGGAGAAGCCTAATTCTTAACTGCTTCAATCTTGGCGGGGTCAACATGAAGTCCTTGACTATCAATTAAGTGTCTAAGAAATTGCACGATATGAATCCAGAAATTACATTTGGAGAATTTGGCATATAATTTCTCCTTTTTGAGTAATTCCAAGATTATTCTCAAATGATTTACACGCTCTTCTATGTTACGAGAGTAGATGAGAATATCATCGATGAACATTATCACAAATTTATCCAAGTATGATTTACACACACGATTCATGAGATCCATGAATATAGTAGGCGCGTTAGTTAAACCAAATGGCATCACTTGAAATTCATAATGTCTGTATCTTGTTATGAAAGCAGTCTTAGGAATATCTTCATCCCTTACTCTCAGTTGATGATAGCCTGATCTTAAATCAATCTTTGAGTAGACACTCAAACCTTAAAGTTGGTCAAATAAGTCATCAATCCTCGGTAATGGGTAACAATTCTTTATGGTAAGTTTATTCAACTCTCGGTAATTGATACACTTTCTAAAAGATCCGTGTTTCTTTTTAACAAATAAAACAGGAGCTCCCCAAGGTGAAGTACTTGGGCGAATAAAATCTCGGTCTGCTAACTCTTGAAGTTGATTTGATAATTCTTGCATTTCTAAAGGAGCTAATCTATAGGGTGCTCAGGCTACAGGCGTTGCTCCTTGAATTAAATCGATTTGGAGTTCTACTTGGCGAACGGGAGGAAGGCCAGGTAGATCTTCTAGAAAAACTTCTGGGAATTCTCTGACTACTGGGATATCTTTTAGTCTTTTCTCGTCTGACTTCTTCTTCATTACTTGGGCTACGAAAACTTGACATCCTCTAGATATATACCTTTTAGTTTTTATACAGGATATAAGGCTTAGTCGAGTTTTACTTTGATCACCTCGAATGATTAAAGTTTCACCGTCGATGAGAATGTAGATGACTTTCTCATCACAGATAATTCTGGCATGATACTTGGACAACCAATCCATACCAATGATGACGTCAAAACTAACGAGTTTAATTGGCATAAGATCAATTTCAAAAGGTTGGTTAAACAAAGTCAGAGTTGCACCCTGAATAATGGTGTTTGTGCTTACTAGATTTCCGTTAACCATTTCGATATCGTAAAAGGTATCTATTGTAATAGGTAGAATATTTAGCATAGAGGCAAGAGATATGGATATGAAGCTTTTATCTGCTCCGGAATCAAATAATACTCTAGCTAAATGTTGGTTTAGAAGGAACGTACCCGTGACTACGTTCGGGTCTTGGTGAGCATTTTTGTTTCTTAGCATGTAGGCTCTTTCCTGGGCATTGATGTTGGTCTTTCGGCACTAATTTGTATAATGCCCTTTTTTTCCACAGGCATGACAAATAACCGTAATTGGTAGCTAATTACTTCCAGTGGCTGGCCTCTTGTTTCAGCAGTTCTTGGTCAAATGGCCCACCTTGTTGCAAGTATTACACTTAACAGTACAAGGTCCTGTGTGATGTAGATCACATTTTCTACATAATGGGAGGTTTCCAGCGTACCTACTGTTCTCAGTTGGAGTGGCAGCATAAGCTTTGACAGCTTCTTGCCTTCTGTTTTGTTGTGGTTGGTGATTATTGTAGTGGTTGGTGTTGGTGTTACGGTAGTTGTTGTTGTTGAAAGTTCTTCTGTCGTCAAACTTTTGTTTATGATCACTTGATACTTACACCGGAGTGTGCTTTGTTACCTGATCCATTAGCCTTTAGGCTATGTTAATGGCTTCCTCTAAATTTTGAGGTTTAGAGGCGGTAACATTTCCTTCAATACTTCAAGGTAATCCTCTGATGAAAGCTTCCAGGAGTTTTTCGGTGTTTGGTACCATGTTTGGGCATAAGACTGCTAATTCTTGGAATCTTCTAACGTAAGGTTTAAGATCATTTCTTTTTACAGTTAGATTGTAAAGTTCATCTTCCATTTTTCTGACTTCAGTTCGAGGACAATACTTATTTGTTAAGAGTCTTTTCAATTCAGTTCAAGTGATCAGATTGGCTTGATCTATTCCAATAGGTTGTGTGTATGCATTCCACCAGGACAAGGCGTCATCAGTTAGGGTACCAGTAGCAAATGTCACTTTATTTTCCTCGACACATTTGCTATGAGAAAATACTGATTCGGTCCGTTCAAAACAGTGGATGAGGCCAACTACTCCTTCTGTACCATTAAAGTAGAAAGGTTGACAGCTTATGAACTCTTTATAGTTTCCCATTTTTGCTACAGGAGTTCCAGTAGGTGCGGTGTTCCTGTTAGGATTACTAGTATTTGCCATTGTTGCATCTTGTACTTCCAGAGCCGCATTGACACTATCAGCAACTAGTTTCTTGATGGCAGCCTGAGTCATGGCTGGTGCTTCAGATGTTGACGTCCTTTTGGGAGGCATTTTATCAACATAAGACAACACGTAATAAGAATGATATCACAAGTCTTAAAATGATTAAAGTTCAAAAATAAACATTGTCACAATAGTAATATCGAAATTATAGATAATTAATATCAAATAAGTATCTATGATTTATTTAGAAGTCATGGTATGATTCATAACGATGAAGACGAAGATGATGATATAAGAGAAGTTGTTTTAGGATGGATATATCGGTATTATGAAACAACAAGGTATAACAGGATTGCCATTATATTATATCATGAACAACTTGCCTTTGTACTGTACATAGTCAACATTTGACAAGTGTTGTTATTTATACCACATATCCCGTGGCTAGGTTAAGAGCTATAACTAGTATCTAATCTAGTAGTTTAATGGTCCTTTCTGGCTGTTCTTGAGTTCATAGATTGCATTAAGAAGACTTTCCTTATCTACTTGGTGACGGACTTAGATTTCTTTGATGATTTGTTCTAGATTAGTAATCTTGAAGCGAGCCAGAGGAGTCTTGTTGTTATTTTCCATTTGCTTTCTTTGATGTTTAGTAATTCGAGCATGAGTCTTTTGGAGTTCAGCTTCCAGATTGTCTAAATCTTGTTGTATAATCACCCGACCATTTTTGAGACCTTCTATTTTGTCTTCTATGTGCTCAATGCGGTCGAGAGAGAGTTCATCTAGGTGATTCATAATTTCCTCAATTTGCTCCTCGTGACGTTCCAAACTTGTCTTACGAGAGCTTTCTCCTATCTCAAATTCTTGAGGTAGGGCAGAAGTAGAGGAAAATGATTGGTTATGACCTTGTTTCTTAGGTGACAATAATTCCACAGGAAGAAAGAATTCTTGAGGATTAAACATTGAAGATGGAGGCACAATAGTTGGTGGTGGAATATGTGATTCTTTAGCATAGTATGCATGCATGACCTTCATAAAGGGGTCATCATGAAAAAGTGAAAGAGCTGGTGAAGTTATTGGAACTACACCAAATGAGTTTGAGGAGCTAGAATAAGTTTTTCATGGGGAAGCTGGGACATAGTCTAGGGAAGCCGTGATAAAGTCCGAAAAGTTAGAGGAAAAAGCATCCTCAATCTCGGAAGTAGGATGGTTGGGAGAAGACATCGTTCTGTTAACAACCCAGTAGTAAATAACATAAGTTATTTATATAACAGTATAATAGTTATGTATCTTTACATACTATTTTGGAAATGTAGTGGTACGAAGGACTTTCATGGATGGAAAAAGAAAAGTAGTTATAGTTAAGGTTTCAACCTTGTTCTCTATAACCGTAGCTCTTGATACCAATCTATAACACCCCCATTTTTGACATATAGCAGCGGAAGCTAATCTGGGGTATTATTTAATAGTACAACAATCATAATCGTAGAAAACAACTCGAAAGAGACGTTTTTAAAAGATAAGTTATCATTCATTATTTCATCAGATTTTTACAAACAGAGGTCTCAAATTCTACATGAAAACATAAAGTATGAATGATAACAATTTAGCCATCTTCAAGTCCGTACCACTCCGTGCCATAAGATGTTCAGTTACCTGAGATAAACATGCTAAAAGGTCAACACAAAGGTTGAGTGAAATTCCTAGGTTTATAGTAAACAATTTTGAATACAAGCTCGATAGTGGGTTACGTTGTTATACACCCATAGTTTGTAATAATTGCACGAATATAATTATCATAGAAAACAGTATTATTGCCCTAATCTCATGACACCGAAACCTTGGGATAATCAATAATCACAAGTAATTGCCCCAATGGGTGCCTTTGCCAAACACCCGCATAGTTATTCAAATGATGTGCTATTGGTTACTAAAAATATAGGTACACCAACGGGTAGTCCAGTCATAAATAGATCTATTCACAACATTCACGTTCACTCCGAAGAGTAATTAACAGTTCCTGATAATGGGGTCTTAATGGCAAAAGTAGGGACTTAGGAAATAATATATCAGGATAGCATACAGTTGGAAAAACACTTGAATTTAGAGTTTAACCATGTATCCCCTTTGCGGGTTTATAAAATAATTTAAAAGAGTTAAATGCGAGGCTATGAACTCACCTTAACAGTACAGGGAAATCTGATTGATGGCAAAAGTATATTGGGTGAAAGTAATGGCTTCGTCACGCAACCTGGGGTAATATTTCAAGTCTTAGTGTGATGGTTTATGTTTCAAAACTTCATGATGTTTAACGTATATCTTTGATTTATCGATTTATGGAAATATTGTATCACTGTTTGGGCCATCATAATTCAGAAGTCATGTAGTAAACATTTGAGGAGTCAGGACACTTTAAATCGTAAATCCAGCAAACTCGTCAAAACGTACACCCAAATGAAATCCCTTATATGAAGCTCCCTAGTAACGTGATACGATAAGATTTTAAGTTTCTTCAAAAGTTAGTTGATGATAAATTACGTTAAATATATAACGTAATTGATTTATAATGCGTCGATCGATGATTAATAACGATTAATGTGTCGGGTTTTAATAAAATACAGTCTTATAATATTAATATATAATTTTATAATTTGTATAAAAATATTATATTTTATATTCTTAAGTTTGCAAAAATAGCAATATATACCCTCAATTTATAAAGTTTTACAAGTTTAGTCCTTATATATAAATATATATAATTTAAACCTTTAACTTTGAAACTTGGCAAGATAGGTTCTTATAGTTATAACTTTAGTAAAATAACATTTTCAGCCCCTTTAGTTATAATTTTTAAAAATTTACAATATATACCCCTTTGCATGAAAATATTTGCAAAACAAGTCCAAAATCCATAATAAGGTATTTTTGAATTCTAAAAGAGTTTTATAGCTTATGGCTTATTAGAATAAGATAAAATAAATTAGGATAAATAGCTTTTACGAGCTTATATCTTATTAAAAGAGCTTATGAGCTTAAAAACACAAAAATGGGTCGTTTAGTTTATAAAATTTAATCCGATGGGTTTAAGCTTTTAAGACTTGATAAAAAGCTTATAGAAATGATAAGTAAGCTTATAGGAATTGCTTATAACAACAAATTATGAGTTTAGCTTGTAGATTTAAAGAAAACGAGGAATTAGGATTTTAAGGTTTTGTTTGGTTTTAGAAAATTAACCACGCATGGTTTTGAGTTAAAAGCTTTTAACAAGAGTTCATACATGATTATAAGATACTTATTAAGGATTCAAAACAGAAAACGAGCTTATTGAACGAGACTTAGGCTTACTTGAGCTCAACGTGGGTCAAAAATGGGTTTTGAGTTTCGTACGCCTGGAAACAACCTTGCAAGGCTTCTTCTCTTGGTTTCTTGGCTTCACTTCTGTTCTTGGGGACCTTCTTTACTTCCTTGATTAGCTTAGAACTCCATTGATTATGAGAAATGAGTTTGAGAGGTATGAGATTGAAGTATGAAGGGTGCGGCTATTTATAGGGTCGAATGACCCTTGTAGACCAAGTTTTAAGTGATGTGGTGGCTAAATCTTGTAGGGTGATGACTTAGGAGGGCTAGGAGGTGAGTGTTCAAGGCTAGGTTAGTAGCTATGAAGTGCTAGAAAGGTTTTGGAGGGGTGATGTGGCCGCGGCTAGAAAGGAGCAACAAGGAGGTGATGTAGCAAGCTTGGTGGCTAAGGAAAGGAATAAAGGTGCTTGTAAGCTACTTAGGTGGCTGCTTGGTGAGTCATAGTGGTGCTTGAGGTGTTAGGATGGGTTCTTGGTTTAAAATGGGTCAAAATGGAAGAAAATAGGTCACGGGTTGGTTTAGGGTTCGGTTTAGGGTTTAGGGTTTTAATTTCGAGTTAAGGTTAGTGTTTAGGATAGATTAAGGTTTAGGATTAGTGTTAGGATTATGGTTTAGTGTTTAGGATTAGGGTTTAGGGCTTAGGATTAAGTTTTAGGGTTTAGTTTTAAGGTTTAGGGTTTTAAAATGAAATTAGGGTTTTTAGGGTTTTGTTTAGGGTTTAGGGTTTTAAATTAGGTTTTAGAATGATTTAGGGATTAGGTTTAGGGTTTATAAGTCATGCATTAATTGCTTGTACATTGTGTTAAAGAGGTGGAAAGTTTAAACATGATTTAGGAGCTTAAATGACCTAATTAGGTTTTTAGGCATTATTGACTTGGACATTGAGCTTAAATGAGTTGTACATTGACTTAGAGGGAAAATATGATTCAAATATGGTGCATTGTACACTTGTATATATGTTTGAAGGATTACACATTCATTTTATATGTATACATTACATATAATTAGTGTTTTGATGTAAACATTTATGTTTAATGCTTGTTTTGAAATAACATTTTGAAAAGTACGTTAAATGCATAATGTACTTAATAAAAATGATATTACGATATAGACTTGACATATTAGGATGTTTATATGATATAAACATAGATATAGATGGCATTGATAGAGGTTGCGTGAGCTCGTTTACTTTAGAGATGCAAGTTACGTTGCATAATGAGATAAAGCAAAAAAATTCCCTATAAGAAGGTGATATATTTATAATAGATGGATATTACATTGCATCTAATTTAATAGATGGAAAATTACATTGATGAAAATTGCGGGTTGTTATAGTCTCCCTCTCCTAAAAAAAATCTTGTCCCGAGATTTAGTTGGATGCCGGAGTGATGTTTGAAAACAGATGTGGATACTTGGCACGAATTTGATCTTCGCGTTCCCATGTAAATTCTGGTCCTCTTTTAGAGTTCCATCTTACTTTGACTATAGGAATACGACTTTGTTTTAGTTGCTTGACTTCTCGATCCATAATCTCCACTGGTTCTTCCACAAAGTTGAGTTTGTCATCGAGCTAAAGCTATTTCATTGGAATAACAAGGGATTCGTCAGATAAGCATTTCTTTAGATTAGAAGCATGGAAGGTATTATGGACAGTACTGAGCTCTTCAGGAAGCTCAAGTTTATATGCCACTGGACCAATCCGTTCAAGGATTTTGAATGGTCCAATGTACCGGGGATTAAGCTTTCCTCGTTTCCTAAATCGGATGACACCTTTATGAGGTGATACATTCAACATAACACGATCTCCAACTTGAAATTCTAAAGGCTTTCACCTGACATTGGCGTAACTTCTTTGCCGATCTCTTGCAGCCTGCAAGCGTTGTCGAATTTGCACTATCTTTTCAGTGGTTTCATGGATTATTTCTGGTCCAGTAAGTTGAACATCTCCAACTTCGGCCCAACAAATAGGTGATCTGCACTTTCGACCATAGAGTGCTTTAAACGGTGATGCCTTAATACTGGCATGATAAGTGTTGTTGTAAAAGAATTCCATCAATGGTAAGTGTCTTTCCCATCCTTTTCCAAAGTCTATGACACAGGCTCGAAGCATGTCTTCGAGTGTTGGGATGGTTCTTTCACTTTGTCCATCAGTTTCGGGATGATATGCGGTACTCATGTCTAATTGAGTACCCAAGGCACTTTATAGTGATTGCCAAAATCTGGATGTGAAATGACTGTCACGATCCGAGATGATGGATATTAGCACACCATGTCGGAAGACTATTTCTTTGATGTACAACCTAGTAAGGGTTTCCATACAATCTGTCTCTCAGGTAGGTATGAAATGTACGGATTTTGTAAGGCGATCGACAATGACCCAAATTGTGTCATGTCCGTTTGATGTTTTGGGAAGTTTGGTAACGAAGTCCATTGTCATTCTTTCCTATTTTCACATAGGAATCTCTTGTTGTACCAGTAAGCCGGATAGCTTCTGACATTCTGCCTTAACTCTAGAACATGTCAAATATTTGCTAACATATTCTGCGATGATTACCTTCATGTTAGGCCACCAATAGAGTTCCTTTAGATCCTGGTACATTTTGTCAGAACCTGGGTGTATGGAATACTTTGATTTATAAGACTCATGCATGATTAAGTCTCTCAAACCACCGAAAAGTGGTAGCCAACTTCGATTTTTGATACAACGAGTTTCATTAGGATGAATTTCAAATGATTTATCCATCCCTCGTAGGTTTTCAGCTTTGATGTTTTCTTCCTTGATTGCTTCAGTTTGAGCTTCGAGGATTTGAGTTGGTAATTTTGGGTGAAGAGTCATGATCAATGATCTGATTCGAAGTGGTTTGATTCGTTCCTTTTGGCTTAAGGAATCTGCTACGACATTTGCCTTTCGAGGGTGATAACGAATATCACAATCATAATCTGCAAGCAATTCTAACCAACGGCGTTGTCTCAAATTCAACTCTTTTTTATCAAGGATGTGCTGAAGACTTTTATGATCAGTGAACACAGTACATTTGGTGCCATACAGATTGTGTCTCTAAATTTTAAGAGCAAATACGACTACTCCTAATTCAAGATCATGAATGGTGTAGTTTTCTTTATTAGGTTTAATTGTCGGGATGTATATGCAATAACCTTCTCTCTTTGCATTAACACTGCTCCCAAACCTTGATGGGATGCATCACAGTAGACAACAAAATCGTCATTTCCTTCAGGTAATGCTAAGATTGGAGCTTTACATAGCTTTTGTTTTAGCAGTTGAAAAGCCGATTATTGTTCTTCGCCCTAGATATACTTCTTGTTTTTCTGGGTTAATTCAGTCAAAGACTTTACAATCTTCAAAAAATCTTTGATAAATCTCCGATAATAGTCGGCAAGTCCTAAGAATTGACAAACTTCCATGGGTGTAGTGGGAGATGCCCAGTTCTTAACTGCTTCATTCTTGGTGGGGTCAACATGAAGTCCTTGACTATCAATTAGGTGTCCAAGAAATTGCACGATACGAATCCAGAAATCACATTTGGAGAACTTGGCATACAACTTCTCTTTCTTGAGTAATTCTAGGATTATTCTCAGATGATTTACGTGTTCTTCTTCGTTACGAGAGTAGATGAGAATATCATCGATGAATAGTATCACAAATTTATCCAAGTATGGTTTACACACACGATTCATAAGATCTATGAATACAGCAGGTGAGTTAGTTAAACCAAATGGCATCACTTGAA
Source organism: Tanacetum coccineum (assembly GCA_026074375.1). Lineage (NCBI taxonomy): Eukaryota > Viridiplantae > Streptophyta > Magnoliopsida > Asterales > Asteraceae > Tanacetum > Tanacetum coccineum. The sequence goes on along the minus strand of BQNB010078847.1, from coordinate 7,969 downwards.
ATTCATAGTGTCTGTATCTTGTTCGAAAAGCAGTCTTAGGAATATCTTCATCCCTCACTCTTAGTTGATGATAACCTGATCTTAGGTCAATTTTTGAGTAGACACTCGAACCTTGAAGTTGGTCGAATAAGTCATCAATTCTGGGTAATGGGTAACGATTCTTTACAATAAGTTTATTCAACTCCCGATAATCGATACACATTCTGAAGGATCCATCTTTGTTTTTAACAAATAAGACAGGAGCTCCCCAAGGTGAAGTACTGGGTCGGATAAAACCTCGGTCTGACAATTCTTAAAGTTGATTAGATAGTTCCTGCATTTTTGAAGGAGCTAATGTATAGGGTGCGGGAGGCGTTGCTCATGGAATTAAATCGACTTGGAATTCTACTTGGCGAATGGGAGGGAGGCCAGGTAGATCTTCAGGAAAAACTTCTGGGAATTCTCTAACTACGGGAATATCTTCTAATCTCTTCTTGTCTGACTTCTTCTTCTCCGTTACTTAGATCATGAAAACGTGACAACCTCGGGATATGCATCATTCTGTTTTTATACATGATATGAGATTTAGTCGGGTCTTACTTCGGTCACCTCGAATGATCAAAGTTTCATCGTCAATAGGAATGTGAACGACTTTCTCGTCACAAAGAATTTTGGCATGATACTTGGACAACCAGTCCATACCGATGACAACGTCGAAACTATCGAGTTTAATCGGCATGAGATCGATTTCGAAAGGTTGATTTAGCAAGGTTAAGGTGCAACCCTGGATAACGGTGTTTGTGCTTACTAGGTTTCCGTCAGCCATTTCGATATCGTAAAAGGTATCTATTGTAATAGGCAGGATATTTAGCATAGAGGCAAGAGATGTAGATATGAAGCTTTTATCGGCTCAGGAATCAAATAATACTCTAGCTAAATGCTGGTTTAGGAGAAACATACCTGTAACTACGTTCGGGTCTTGATGAGCATTCCTATCCCTTAGCATGTAGGTTGTTCCCTGTGCATTGATGTTGGTCTTTTGGCACTGATTTGTATAATGCTCTTTTTTTCCACAAGCATGACAAATAACAGTCACTGGTAGTTGATTACTTCTAGTGGCTGGCCACTTGGTTCGACAGTTCTTGGTCAAATGGCCCACCTTGTTGCAAGTATTACACTTAACAGTATAAGGTTCGGTGTGATGGAGATCACATTTTCTACATAATGGGAGGTTTTCGGCATACCTATTGTTCTTAGCAAGAGTGGCAGCATATGCTTTGACAGCTTCTTGCCTTTGGTTCTGTTGTGGTTGGTGATTATTGTAGTGGTTGTTAGAGTTGGTGTTACGGTAGTTGTTGTTGTTGCGGTAATTGTTGTTGTTGAAAGTTCTTCTGTCGTCAAACTTTCGTTTATGATCACTTGATACTTGCACCGGAGTGTGCTTTGTTACTTGATCCATTAGCCTTTGGGCTATGTTAATGGCTTCCTCTAAAGTTTGAGGCTTCGAGGCGGTAACATTCCCTTCAATACTTCTAGGTAACCCTCCGATAAAGGCTTCTAGGAGTTTCTCGGTGTTTGGTACCATGTTTGGGCATAAGACTGCTAATTCTTGGAATCTTCTAACGTAAGGTTTGAGATCATTTCCCTTTACAGTCAGATTGTAAAGTTCATCTTCCATCTTTCTGACTTCAGTTCGAGGACAATACTTGTTTGTTAAGAGCCTTTTCAATTCAGTCCAGGTGATTTGATTGGCTTGATCTACTCCCATAGGTTGGGCGTATGCATTCCACCAGGACAAGGCATCATCAGTAAGGGTACCAGTAGCAAATGTTACTTTGTTTTCCTCGGTACATTTGCTTCGAGAGAATACTGATTCAGTCCGTTTAAACTAGCGGATGAGGCCAACTGCTCCTTCCGTACCATTAAAGTAGAAAGGTTGACAGCTTATGAACTCTTTATAGTTTCCCGTTTTTGCTACAGGAGTTCCAGTAGGTTGGTTGTTTCCTGTTGGGTTACAGTTCTGCCATTGTTGCAGCTTGTGCTTCCAGAGCCGCAGTGACACTGTCAGCAACTAGTTTCTTAATGGCAGCTTGAGTCATGGCTGGTGCTTTGCAGATGTTGCGTACTTTTGGGGAGGCATTCTATTCAAATAAGACAACACGTAATAAGAATGATATCACAAGTCTTAAAATGATTAAAGTGCAAAAATAAACATTGTCACAATAGTGATATCGAAATCATAGATAATTCATATCAAATAAGTATCTATGATTTATTTAGAAGTCAGGGTATGATTCATAATGATGATGACGGAGATGATGATGCAAGAGAGATAAGTCGGTATTATATAACGGGATTGCCATTGTATTATATTAAGAACAACTTGCCTTTGTACTATACATAGTCAAGATTTGACAAGTGTTTTTATTTATACCACACATCCCGTGGCTAGGTTCTAATAAAAGCGATAACTAAGATCTAATCTAATAGTTCGATGGTCCTTCTTGGCTGATCTTGAGTTTCATTGTTGCTTTTTAGAAGAATTTCTTATCTTTTTGAATGACGAATCCTGGTATGTGATGATGTGTTCTAGGTATCAGTAATTCTAAGCTATCATATAAATAATTTATAAAACCCAAACAACACTACTCACCTAAACTCCCAAACATACTAGGAAATGTTGGAGTTAAGGTTGGTCAGTATGAGAGGTTTCTATGCTTCTAGTTTTTACCAAAAAGTCTTGTTGTTGGGGGATAAATCACACGACACTTTTTTTCTGAGAGTCACTTAATTTGTCCTTCTATGTACTCAACTCACGGTTCTGTCAGACGAGAAGAGAGAGAAAGAAATCGTAAGAGTAAGGAGGAGGTCAGAGAAAGCCGGAGGAAAGGAGATTTCTGAGTGGAAGGAGAAAAGAAATAGTTCATATAGATTAATTATTAAAGTTTTCCTCACTCATTTTGCTCCCGTGACGTTCAGGACTTTGTCTTTACGTGAGCTTTATCCTAATCTCAAAGTCTTGAATTAACGGTATAGGAGAATTGAAATAAAGGAATGAAAGAAGTAGAGTAGAGGAAAGAACTGGAAGTAGTGAGGAATGGTTCGATCACAACCTCGTTTTTGGTTATATGGATTGTAGTTCCTCGGGAAGAAGATGAAAGAAATAGAAAGGAAAAAAGAAAGGAAAGAGAGAAGGGAAAATGGAATGAACAAAGAAAGAAAGATTTCTTAAGGATTATTAAGCAAGATTAATGATTTTGAGGTTATAATATGTTGGACCGGTGGGATTGGTGATTTTATTGAATTTTGGGAATATTATAGGTGATTTTTTAGCATTGAAGTAATGCTTTGATTTGCAATTAATTTCATGTATGGATCATATGAAAGAGTGAAAGAGTAGTTGGTTGGGAAACTATTGGAATACGCCAAAATGAGGTTAGAAAAGAGCTTTAGAATAAGTTTTTCCTGGTGAAGCTGGTGGGATTTGGGGAAGCTGGGACATAGTCCGGAGGGAAAAGCCTGGGAATAAAGTTGGCGATAAGACGGGATATATAAGATATAGATATTTAGGATAATTGAATATTTTTAACGATTTATAACTATAAAGTCTGGAAAGTAGGGGAAAGGTGAGGGGGAGGGAAAGAAAAAAAAAAAAAAAAAAAAAAAAAAATAAAAAAAAAAAAAAGAAAAAAAAAAAAAAAAATAAAAAATAAAAAAGCGAATCTCAACTAACGGAAGTATAAGGATGGTTAGGAGGAAGAGAAAAGACACATCGTTCTGTTAGCAACCCAGCGGTAAATAACATAAGTTATTTATATAATAGTATAATAATTATGTATCTTTACATACTCTTCGGGAGGATTGTAGTGGCACTAAACGAAAGGACTTTCTTGGCTAGAAAAAGAAAAGTATGTAGTTATAGTTAAGGTTTTCAACCGTGTTGTTCTTTATAAACCGTGGGTCTTTGGATACCAATCTATACACCCCCATTTTTAAATGACAGTCAGCGGAGCTAATCTGGGGTATTATTTCATAGTACAATAGTCATAATCATAGATAGAAAACGATCGTAAGAAGGACATTTTTAAAAGATTAAGTTTATCATTTCCCATTTTTTATTAATTAGGAGTTTTTACAAAAAGTGAGGTCCTAATTCTACATGAAAACAATAAGTTTGAATGATAAACAGTTTAGCATTCTTCAAGTTCCGTGCCAATCTATGCTAGAAAGATGTTCAGTTACATGAGATAAACTTGCTACAAAGTAACACAAAGGATTTGAGTGAAATTCCTTAGGTTTTTGAAAAGTAGTTTGAATACAAGTTCAATAGTAGGTTACGTTGTTATACACCCATAGTTTGTAATAATTGCATGCATGTACAATTATCATGGAAAACAATATTATTGCCCTAAGCTCATGACACCGAAGCCTTAGGTTAATCATTTAACCATAATATTGCCCCAACGGGTGTCTTTGCCAAACACCGCAAAGTTATTCAATGTGTGTTATTGGTTACCGATGTGTAGGTACACCAACGGGGAGTCCAGTCCTAAATAGATCTATTCAACAGGCATTCGTGATTACCACCGAGAGTAATTAACGTTCATGATAGTGGGGCTTAATGGCAGTAGTGGGACTTAGGCAATAATGTATAGGATAGCATTAAGAAAAATTATACTTGCATTCATGGTTTTTAAGATGTTTCACCCTCGGGGTGTTTGATAAAATTTAAAAGATTGAATGGAGGGCTTTGAAACTCCACTTAATAACAGTTCAGGAATTTTGATTGATGGCGTAAGGTTATGAAATGAAATGTAACGGCTTCGGTCACACAACATGGCGTAATATGTCAAGTCTTAGTTTGATTGGATATGTTTTATGTCATAATGAAATATCATTTTGATTGGATTTATTATGGAAATATAGTATCACTGTTCGGGCCATCATAATTCAGAGGTCATGTAGTAAACGTTTGAAGGAGCAGGACACTTTAAATCGTAAATCAGCAAACTCATCAAAACGTATACCCAATGAAAACCCCTTACATGAACAGCTCAATAGTAATTGTGATACATTATAGTTTTAAGTTTCTTCAAAGCTAGAATAATTTATATATATTTTTTTATAATTAATATAAATTATACTTTGTATAAAGTTTGCAAAATTGGAATATTTATTCCCCTGCTTTATAACTTTTACAAGTTTAGTCCTTTATATAAAAAGTATATATAATTTAAACCTTTAACTTTAAAACTTGGAAAAATAGGTCCTTATAGTTATAACTTTATGAAAATGACATTTTCAGCCCCTTTAGTTATAAATTCATATATAGCTTCGATTTATTACCCCTATACATTAAAATCTTTTCAAAACAAGTCCAAAAAGCCATGCAAGGTTATTTTAAGATTCCAAATGATATTTGCAAGGTTATAGCTTATTAGAATAAGCCTAAATAAGATGTTCTAAACGTAAACAGAAAGTTTGAAAATGATTGTTAGCTAGAAAAACTCAAACGGGTCATTTTTAGGGTTTTTATCAAAAACACATGGGTTTGAGGATTCAAAGCTTCAAACAAGAGTTCATATATGATCTTAGAGTATTATGAACATTATTGTACAAGAATATAAGCTTATGGAAACAAGATCTTAGGCTTACTTGAGCTATCTAAAATGGGATCGAATGGGGTGTTTTCAGGTTCGTACGCATAGTAACGACCTTCCTAAGGCTTTGGTTTTTCTTGATTCTGGACTTCTATTATGAGCTTAGGGAACTTCTATTTGATATTTTATTGATGATATGGATGGCTAGGAATTCCATTTCTGAGGGGTATGAGATGAGATATGTGGGATGAAATAAAAAGGGTGTATGTTTTGGTTATTTAGAGGGCTTGGAAAGCCTTTGTGCCCAAGTTTCCTAGTTTGATTAGTGTCAAGGCTAGAGAAGATGACTAAGGGATGCTAGATGGTGAGTATGGAAGGCTAGAAACTAGACATGAAAGGTGTATGGTGGTGGAAGGGTCACGGTCATAAACACAAGGATGCAAGGAGGTTTTTTGTTCACAAGTAGCTTTACAATGTGGTGATGGAGGTGCATTGTAAGCTACTTGGGTGGATGATTGGTGAGTCATAGAGGGTGCTTGATATGCTTGGTTGTAAGTTTTGGCGTGTAAAAATGGGTCAAATGGAAAGAAAATGGTGTCGGGTTTGTTTTTCTTTTGGGTTAGGGTTTAGGGTTTTAAAATGTGGATTAGGGTTAGGATTAAGGGTAGATTAAGGTTTAGGATTAGTGTTAGGACTAAGATTAGGGCTTAGGATTAAGGTTTAGGGCTTAGTTTTAGGTTTAGGGTTTAGTTTTTAGTTGAAAGTGAAATTAGGGTTTAGGGTTTTGTTTTATGATTTAGGGTTTTAAAACATGGATTAGGGTTAAGATTATGGATAGATTAGGGTTTAGGAGTCATGAATTAAGTACTTGTACCTTGTGTTAAAGTGGTGTAAAGTTTAAACATGGTTTAGAAGCTTAAATGACCTAGTTTGACTTTCTTGCATTATTGATTTGTACATTGTGCTTTAGAAAGTTGTAACTTGATTCAGGAGGGTAAAGATATTCAAATGTGGTGCATTGATACTTGTACACATGCTTTAAAGGCTTGTACTTTCATTTTATATGTATACATTACATATAATTAGGGTTTTGATGTAAACGTTTAACGTTTAATGCTTGTTTTGAAAAGTACGTTAAATGGATAATGTACTTAGTAAAAATGATATTAGGATATAGACTTGACATATTAGGATGTTTATATGATATAAACATAGATATAGATGGCATTGATAGAGGTTGCGTGAGCTCGTTTACTTTAGAGATGCAAGTTACGTTGCATATTGAGATAAAGCAAAAAGTTTCCCTGTAAGAAGGAGATATATTTATAATAGATAGATATTACATTGCATCTAATTTAATAGATGGATTTTAAAGTGCATCTAATTTAATAGATGGATATTTACATTAAAGAAAATTGCGGGTTGTTATATTTAAACTGTTCCAAATGGATGTAAAAAGTGCATTCCTGAACGGTTTTATCAATGAGGAGGTATACGTGGCACAACCTCCAGGATTCATTGATTTCAAAAAACCGGATCATGTTTATAAATTAAAGAAAGCTTTATATGGTCTTAAACAAGCACCCAAAGCTTGGTATGATAGATTAAAAGCTTTCCTTATTAAACATGAATATAAAATGGGAATGGTAGATAACACTCTTTTTACAAGACATGTGTGATGAATTTGCCAAAATCATGCATGACGAGTTCAAGATGAGCATGATGGGTGAACTCAACTTCTTCCTTGGATTACAAATAAAACAAATGGAAGATGGTATCTTTTTTAATCAGTCTAAATATATTAAATAAATGCTTAAGAAATTTGGCTTAGAAGAATCTAAACCAATGAAAATCCCTATGTCCTCCAATACCAAACTCACGAAAGACGAAGAGTGTGAGTCGGTAGATAGTACCAAGTATCGAAGCATGATAGGTAGTTTATTATACCTAACGGCAAGTAGGCCCGATATCATGTTTAGTGTCTGCCTTTAGGCCCGCTTCCAAGAGGCTCCCAAAACCTCTCACCTTGAAGCGGTTAAGCATATCTTCCGATACATTAAAGGCACTACGCACTTAAGATTATGGTATCCTAAGGGGTCCGGCATAGAAACAGTAGTATATGCCGACTCTGATCTTGCGGGAGATTATGTGGACCGAAAGAGCGCTAGCGGTATTTGTACGTTCATGGGATGTTGCTTGACATATTGGTTTTCGAAGAAACAATCCGCTCTTGCTATATCCACTACCGAAGCTGAATACGTAAGCGCCGGAAAGGCATGTCAACAAGCACTATGTATGAAACTAGCTCTTATCGACTACGACGTTCGACTCGACGACGTCCCAATCATGTGCGATAATAAAGGCGTGATTGACCTTAGCAAAAACTCGGT
>BQNB010078846.1:0-30430 GCA_026074375.1 Tanacetum coccineum | reverse complement strand
AACAATTTATTATTTCCTAATCCAAGTGATCCGTTTTCTTAAAACGTCCCATATAGAGGTCGTTCTGTATTGCTTAGAAGTTGATAATCATGAAGTCACACGCCCTCGGCTACCATTATACTGTGATATTTTAGGGGTGTGACAGATTGGTATAAGAGCTCTGAGTTATAGAGAACTAGGTTGTATTAGGTAGCACTAGACTATAACTACTTATCTGCCTAACATGCTTATTATGCATCTATTGTCTATCATGGCTGGTTTCTCAATATGGGGTACATAGGAATCAATAATCAAAGGAGTACATTTATATATTAAAATGGGATACATGTGAAATAGACATATATGAGATACATATAATTAATACGAGTTACATGTGTATTAAACATATACATATACTTAATATGGGTTACATGTGTATTAAACAGACTCAACTATGCGTAATTTGAAATATACCTATATCCTTATTTCATATTTTCTTGTCTCAGCGACATATAATACTCAGATGAATTGAGACACACCGATAACACTACACTGGTACCTCCCATACTCCCTGACACACTCCCCCAGGTGTATTACATAAGACGTCCTACTCTCGGATTACTTGTGTTGCCATCTGTATCACCATTTCCCCCGATTATCAGACGTACCGCTCGTATATCTATGTTACCAATTGAGCCAAATCTTGCTGAACGTGCCATAGTTTCTGCTGTTAACCTTGATGATTATCAACTGGATCCTGTTACTCCACCACCCTCACCTTCATCCTCATTCACAATGGCTTCTTACCAGCGGATGATTGCTGAAACAGACCCCACGGCTCAGCTGTCATCTCCCCTAACTGATGATTGCTGAAACCGGACACCCACCCCAAGAGAGGAAGCTCTAAACAGAAACTTGGTCAGAATTTGGCGCCTGTACCGATACAGTCTTTGACCATATGCACAACCGGCCTTACAGACAGGCATAGTTGATACCCATAGCTCGAGGACAATGGACCCATTACCTAAATGCCTGTTTAGAGGAATTAACGGAATCGACCTCATGTCACACTGTCAGGGATAGGATGTCAGTACCCCGAGTTGAGGAAATTCGATGGATGATCTAGCTATCTAAATTGGCCGAAAGTTGGATTACCTACCTAGGGCTTAAATGTTTTTGAGGAATCAGCGGAAGGATGTGGGGTTGCCATGGAGTTGGAGGCAGAGAGTGGGCAGGTGAGAAGCACGACAGAAGAGGAAGAGGCACTCCATAAGAATGATTCCAGACGAATCTATCCGTAACTAACAAACAGTTTTATTTCCCGTCCTTTTGTATAACCACTAACTATGGTTTTCACGGCTAGTGAACTCCTTGTACCCATACCTGGAAATAAACATCGAGTTTTGCGAATTAATAACAGTATTGGATTTCGAAAGACATTCCCCATTTGTAGTAATCATGAATATCCTTAACGCATATAACTTTTCATGCAGTCATAACTGCATTTTTCCATTGTCCCGTCTTATAGAAAATGCACCCGTGGACGACGCCCAACTACAACCAGAAACCCTCCAGTCAAACCGTTTGCGACTAACAGAAACAATGTGGATAACAACATGGCATTGACACTAATAAAAACTCCGATTCTCAACCCGCTCAATGCCACAGAGAGTTTGCTTGAAGCACTCGCAGCTGCCGCTGTGACTCATGCTGCAAGCACTTAAGAAGAGAACAACCTAGGATCCAACTCTTCCCAGAACAAAACATGCAACTACAAGGAATTCCGTTCAGTTATGCATGAAAACTTTCATGGTACTGAAGGTGTTGTAGGCTTAACCCGATGTTTGAGAAACTATAGTCTCAAATTAGGGGATAGCTAAGGATGCAGAAGGTGACAGAGTTAAGTTTGCTTCTAGCACACTGCTAGATGGTGCTTTAACTTGGTGGAACGTGTATGTTCATTCCGTTACCCTCGATACCGCTCATGCCACACCTTGGAGCGATTTCAAGGCTATGTTCATTCAGAAGTATTACCCCAGGAATGAAATCAAGCAAATGGAAAATGAATTGTGGAACTTAAAAGTAAAGGGTACAAACCCTTTAACTGCCTACAATTAACGGTTTCCCAAGAACTCATCCTCTATGCCCCTGAAATGGTACCCAACTCCAGACCGTATTTGACGTTACATCGAAGGTCTACCTTTGAACTTCAAGGGTAACGTAACCTCGTCCAAACCAGTAGACTTGCATGAAGCAATTGACATGGCTCAAGGTTTAATGTACCAAGTGGTTCAAGAGTTAGAAGAAAACTCAGGTGACAAGCGAAAATGGAACGAAAAACCCCACCACAAAACCACAAAACACCCCACAACACCAACAACACAGCAACCTCTAACCCGAAACAAACGGAGCCCACGAGACAGCAATGTGTTTAACAGCCGGACAAGGATTCTTATGCTGGCAAGTTACCTCACTAGCGGAAAGTTAGGACGACACCTACAATGACGCATGCCCTCCTGCGTTGTTACAACTATTGCAAGTCAGCATAAGGCCAAAGACTTTGCCGTCTCTCCACCGTCGTATCCACAAACCAAAGAGGACCAGGAAGCCAAGGAGGACAGGGAAAGAGATGTTACCTTTGTTTCGGACGTTGTGAGAACGGACACTACAAGAACTGTGTTCCAAATAATGGGAATCAAGGGTGGTGTGAATCAAATTAAGGCAACTCGCAAAACCATCAGAATAATCAGAGGCAGAATCAGGGGAACCCTAAGGGAAGTAACCAAGCATCAACCAGTACTCAAGGAGGACGCAGAGCACCTGGCAGAGTATACAACCTATGTGCTGAAGCAGCAGTGAAAGATAACAACGTGGTGAATGGTACGTTTCTAATCAATAAAGTCTATGCTTCAGTACTGTTTGACACTGGTGCGGATAGAAGCTTTATGTACATAATGGCATACAAAATATATAGATCATCCCCTCCTACCACCCTAGATACTAATTATAGTGTGGAGCTAGCCGACGGCAAGTCACTAACCACAAATACTATTTTAAGAGGGTGTACTCTTAACTTGCAAAATCACCTGTTCGAAATCGACTTACTCCCTATAGAACTAGGGAGTTTTGACGTCATCGTCGGAATGGATTGGATGGCCGAACATCGCGCAGAAGTTGTGTGTTATGAGAAGTACATTCGTGTTCCGTACAAAAATGATATGCGGATCATACAAGGTGAAAGGAGCGGAATTAAAAGTGAATCGAGATTAGAAGTCATCTCGAGCATCAGGACACAGAAGTACATATCGAACAGGATTCAAGGATCTTGATTCAAATGAGAAGGAAGATAAAACCGCAATTCCATAGAGGCGAGAATTGAAGAATGTGCCTTGTTGTCAGAGACTTTCCAGAAGTATTTCTTGAAGATTTACCAGGATTACCCCCGACATGCCAAGTAGAATTTCATATCGAGTTAATACCCGAAAAGAGCTGGCGCCTGTTGCAACGCGCACCATAATGCGTCATGCACCATGCAGAGATGAAAGAGCTAGCCGAACAACTTGAAAGAACAATCAGACAAAGGTTTTTATAAGACCAAGTTCTCTCCGTGGGGGAGCCAACCAATCTTGTTAGTCAAAAAGAAAGTGATGGATCTTTCCCGGATGTGTACATTACCGTGAGTTGAACAAACTTATAGTGAAAAATTGTTATCTCTTACCAAGGATCGATGACTTATTCGATCAGTTGCAAGGATCCAACATCTACTCAAAAATTGACTTAAGGTCAGGTTATCATCAGTTAAGGGTTAGAGAAGAAGATATTCCCAAGACTGCTTTCAGAACACGATACGGACACTATGAGTTCTGAGTTATGCCTTTTGGTTTTTGAACCAAACGCACCTCCGTGCGGTGTTCATAGGATCTCATGATACCGGTGTGCAAGCATACTTGGATAAGTTTTGAATGTGTTCATACGACTACATCTCATATACTCCCGCAATGAGAAAGAACACGAGGAACACCTGAAAACTATTCTGGAGTTGCTGAAGAAGGAAGAACTGTATGCCAAGTTTTCTAAGTGTGAATTTTGGATCAATACGGTAAAATTCCTTGGTCACGTGATTGATAGCAGTGGTATTCACGTGGACCCAGCTAAGATTGAAGCTGTTAAGAATTGGGCATCTCCAACTACTCCTTCGGAGATTTGCTAGTTCTTAGGTCTTACAGGATACTATAGAAGATTCATCGAAGGATTCTCCAAAATAGCTAAGCCTATGACTTAGCTTACACAAAAGAACTAGAAGTTCGATTGGGGTGAAGAACAGGAAGAAGCTTTTTAACTATTGAAACAGAAACTATGTGCTGCACCTATCTTAGCACTACCGGAAGGCAGTGAAGATTTTATGGTGACTGAGATTGCCATCATAAAAGGGTTAGAGCGCGGAAACTAAGACAGAGAATGAAGGTTATTGCATACGCTTCCAGACAACTAAAGATCCACGAGAAGAACTACACCACTCATGATCTGGAATTAGGAGCAGTAGTGTTCGCCCTGAAGATCTGGAGACACTATTTGTATGGCACGAAGTGTATAGTGTTCACCGATCACAAGAGTCTACAACATATCCTAGACCAAAAGGACCTTAATATGAGGCAATGCTGATGGATAGAGCTCCTAAGTGATTACGATTGTGAAATTTGTTATCACCCGGGAATCAAATGTCCGTAGAAGCGGATGCTTTTGGGATCGAAAGAAAGGATCGGAACCATTACTAGTAAGAGCCTTGTTATGACCATTGGCTTGGACCTTCCGTCACGAATCCTTGAGGCTCAGAGAGAAGCAGTCAAGATCGAAAACATTAAAGCAGAAGATATCAGTGGCATGCTAAAGAAGTTAGAAGCTCGCGCTGATGGAACATTATGTTTGGATAATAGGAGTTGGTTACCATGTTATGGTGACATGAGATCTTTGATTATGCACGAATCGCATAAGGCAAGTAATTCTAATCATCCAGGAGCCGACAAATGTACCGATGGACCTGAAGAATGTTATATTGGTGGCCAAACCATAAAGCTGACACCGCCACATATGTCAGCAAATTTGCCCCCCCCCTGACTTGTGCAAAAGTCAGGCCGAACACATCAAAGGCCCTCTGGTTATATTGGTGTTAATAGAGGAAGTTAATTTAAGGTAAATAAGATTGAATATTCCCAACCCGATATACCAGAATTGGAAAAAAAATGGGAGAATATAAAAAAGTGGGATTTCATCACAAACTACCCAAGACAGCAGCAGGATACGATTCGATTTGGGTCATTGTTGATCGTCTTACTAAGTCTGCTCACTTTTTGCCAATGAAGGAGACAGATTCAACAGAAAAAATTGACGAGGATGTACATGAAGGAGATAGTAGCAAGACATGGATACACGGTGTCAATCATACTCTGATCGTGATATCATTTCACGTCGACGAGTTTGGCAATCCTTGCATGATTCATTAGGTACGCAGTTAAACCTAAGTACTGCTTATCAACCCTCAGACCGTTGGTCATATGATAGGACTAATTCAAACATGAAAGACATTGCTAAGACATGCGAGATTGACCTTTCGATAATGGTTTGGAGAGTAGACACCTACCTTTGGTGGAATCTCCACGTACAATAACAGCTAGTCACACGGCATAAAGGCTGCACTCGTTTGAAGCATCTTTAATCGTAGAAGTTCGTTCTTCCCCTGTTAGTTGGCGGAAGTGGAGAAGCACAACTACCGTACCAGAAGATTATTTACGATACTACGGAAAAAGATTCAAGATTAGGGATCGCATGCAAGCTACACGTGATCGACCAAAGAGGCTATGCTGAACAAGATGCGTAGTCCCCTTGAGTTTGAAAGTTAGATGATAAGGTATTCTCAACGATCGCACCCTGTAAGTGTAATGCGATTTGGGAATCGTGGAAAGTTGAACCCTCTTTATATTAGACCCTTTAAAATCACAGAGAGGATTGGTCCAGTGGCTTACCGTTTAGACTTGCCTCAAGAACTTAGTCGAGTACACAACGTGTTTCACATTTGCAATCTAAACAAGTGTTTATCTAATGACACACTCGTCATTCCTTTGGAAGAAATCCAACTCGATGACAAGCTCAACTTCGTTGAAGAACCCTTAGAGATTATGGACCGCGAGGTCAAGCAACTCAAGCAAAGCCGTATACCTATCATTAAAGTCTGTTGGAACGCACGTAGAGGCCTAGAGTACACATGGGAACACAAAGATCAATTCAAGGAAAAATACCCTCACCTATTCACAAACCCGCGATCTACCACAATGTCTTGATTTTGGGACGAAATCGCATAACATAGGGCGGATGTGACACCTCGGAAAAATGTAGAACTTTTGTTCTGTTATGTAAAGTATGTATCGCAAGCTATTCCAAAAGTATCATTATTTTATTAATAAAAGTTATCCTTCAAGCTACATACAATAGTTTACACTAGTCAAGAGTTATGATAACGCGTATAAATCATCATTTTATTTCGGATAAAAAAGGGTACTTTAGAGATCGCATAACAATAAAAATCATATTTTATTTTTACGCTACGCGAAACAACGTCGCACAACTATATTATTTATGAACTCATTCACACTTCAATGAACATAATATAAAGGAACCAATACATATACTTTACTAAATAAATAATACGACTTGACGTTCTTTTCCTAAAAACTCAAATGTGCGAATGCTATCTAAAGGTCAATCAGTGAAATTCAAAATGAGTGAGCTAGCACCATCATTTCACTTTTACATCTCATGTCCTACACCTTTTGAAAATACTCAACTGCTACGTCTTGTTCCATTTGCATTTCAAATTCAATTCAATCAATAGTGAGTATTCTTTCACAGTATTATAAAAAGAATGATCATTACAAATAGTATCATAAACAAATAGTATATATGAATTATATCATTCACATGCATAATCTCAGGTAACTAGTGTCACCTTGTAGTATAAATAGGCATTCATGCACGAGCTATACAATCACAACTAAAAACCTGAGAACAATAAGTAAAGTGTACGAATTAAATTCAAGTTTTGTTGAGGGCACAAGCTAGACAAACGTTGGAATTTAAAAGGGTTTGGAGCAAGGGAGGTCGAGTTCTCTCATCACCACAACCTTTTCTCGTCATCTATCGAGCTTGGACCTTGGTGAGTCTTTTTCCAGTTTACCAATGATACTTAACCCATATTGCGACCAAGACCAAAGCCACACCAACCTTGGCAAGCCGGCCAAAGGTCTTGACCATGCCTAGACTGCACACACGACTAGTATAATGCATGTATGGGCTGTGTTTACACACGCATGCTAAAACCATCGCAACTCACATAAAATAACCATGTGTATCAAAACCTGTAAATGTCGTACCGTAATATACTATTAATAACAAAACCAAGAGGATTTAATTTACCTTAAATGCGTAAGAAACTAGTGACGAGACCAAAATATAGTAAAACTTTAATCATACCATGACCAAACGATTGATCCGTATGAGGGTTAGCGAACCATTAGGGTTTTCACATAAAATAATGAGTAAATCCCTCATCTGGTGACTTCGATGTATAACACGATCATGCTAACAAAAACCAAGCCAAACCACAGCCGGGTTTTGCTCCCTGTTGCGCGTCATATACGCTGCGAGAAAGAGCACGATGTGCGTGTCGTTTCAAACCCAAAACCCTTTATTTGTATCGCATGTTAGCTGCATTTCTGCATAAAACAATGAGTCATTGCTGTCTCAAAATCTAGTTACCCAGTTGTAAAACCCACAAGTCATGATCATATTTAAAATACATATGAAACTTGAAACATGCATATTGCATCTGTTGCGTCAACAGAAAAAGAGAAAAGAGAGACAAAGTGGAACACGTGACTTGTAGTTGGGCCTGAAATAAGTGCATTGTATATGAAGAAATCTAATATGTGCATGTATGATGCGTCGGTTAGAATGTAAGCAAAAAGAGAAAGAAAAGCAGTGAGTGAAATGCTCACTACTGAAGCGTCTTTTAGCAGCCCAAGAAGAAAGAAAAAAGAGACAATGTGACATTATATTCAATATGAAGTAGATAGAAAACTAATATATATCCATAGTGGCTGATAACGAAAGAAGCAGATCTCAAAATAGTGTGCATAAAAGCTCACTGTTGTCATGAGCAGGAAAGCAGAAAAACAGAAAAACCTAAAAGGGATAGGCCATGCGGGTGTCTAGTATGGTATTATAATAATACATATGATATTTACTAAATTATACATGTAAATTACTTTGTTAAAGTTAGATGTAAAAGAGTGTAGACATTTGAATGATTCGAGCTTTGAGTCTTCGCAGCCGAGCACCCAAATGGTTTGGTAAACTTATTTAACAAGCCAATGTTTGCTTTGATAAGTATAAAGTTTAAATAACATTTTCTTACGACTTAAAATGTGTGCCCGCGAAACCGAGCTTTAAAGTAGTAGTATTATTTATAAAAATATGGTTAACGCTAAAAATATTTTAAAAGACATACGACTTAAAACCCATGAAACGTAAGAATATTAAATATAAGTAAATAAATTGTAGCAAATTAATTAACGATGACGATATAAATAAACAAACGCGATGAGAAGATATATGCACTTAATATCATGCAGATGTTGTTATGCTTCTTAGATATTAAAATCACATGAACACGTAAATATAAGTGCGTCACATAATAATATTAACAAACTCTGTTGTAAAGTCGTCACAAGAGCCACAGTATAATCCGAACTTGTAAATGTAAATGTGACGCATAATTATATTAACAGATTCTGTATAAATATTTATAATTGTAAGGTCGCCACTAAAGCCACGATTTAATTAACACTTTGAAAACATAAAACGTAAACTCATAAACGACAATACCCTTTTGACCCATTTGCATGAATCATTTCATTAAGTATTAATATGTAAACTCAGACTTTGTCATAATTACTTAGGTGTTTGACTGGGTCATTATTTGACGTGCCTTGATCCATTACCCATCTCAGACAATTAACCAACAAGGTGAGTTTTCATAGCCCCTACTCTATTGTTTTAAATCATATTTTGGGGTAAGAACATTGCTTATTTCAAACGTGTGAATACAAGTACAATTACTCATTACTGATTGGTCTAAGTCCTGATTTAACCCAAGTTGCTATTTGCCTGACTTATCATGAACCGTCAATCTTTATGAGCACGAATGTTATGGATAGATCTATCGGGATTGACAATCCCTGTTTGTCTTGGACTGACATTAGTCAAGCAAACACAGTTTCATTTGAGTCAAATTATGGGTGTCCCGGGTTAGACACCTGCAAGGGCATTCATTTATTGTTGGTATATGTTAACGCTTCGGTGTCATGAGCTTTGACAATAGTAATGCAATTTATATGACTTTGT
Source organism: Tanacetum coccineum (assembly GCA_026074375.1). Classification (NCBI taxonomy): domain Eukaryota; kingdom Viridiplantae; phylum Streptophyta; class Magnoliopsida; order Asterales; family Asteraceae; genus Tanacetum; species Tanacetum coccineum. The sequence continues at coordinate 20,995 of BQNB010078846.1, read as the reverse complement.
ATCTGTTATATTGTCATATGTGGATGAAATCTTGTGATTCACAAACGCTACATTTTTTGCTTATTAGAAAATATAACGCAAGCTGCTGCCAACCGAACTTTACCAATCTGACAGCCACGCTTTCCCCACACTGAAGCAACAAATACTGATCTAGCCGACACCCATCACCAACACGTGAACGTAGAGGTCACCGCACGACAGGCTAGCCGACCAAATCCCCCTATTTCTGTTTTCTTAAAACGTGCTATTATTTCATACCCTTTAGATACGCATACATAGATGACACCAAACACCCTTGTGAAGCACTATTAAAATGAAGTGTCAACATGATCATATAGGAGGCTCAGATAGAGGCTAATAATTGAACAAATAAGATGCATCCGCCATGGCTGCAACCATAATAAGTTGTCTCACCAAGACGCGGACAATCTCAGCTTTGTTGAGGCCTTTTGTAATCATCACATCCTCAAAATTCAATTTTTTAACCATGAAGCGCGGCTAGGTAAAGAGTCGAAAACAATACATCTTTGCCATGCCTGCGTGCTTAAGAAGCTCGCCTACCACGATCTAAATAGTATCATCTTAAAATGCCTAATATTATGACTGTGAGCTTAAAATGCTCACCCCACCACGATACAAATAATGAACACTCAAGAAGTCATTTTCGAGAACATTTAACTGTAAATGAAATCAACAAGGTAACACGCCAAAGATTGTCAAATAAATACAAAGCATCAAGAACCCTAAATTTCAAAAACAACAAAATTAAACCCGCTAATGCAGGAAAGACGGAACAACATACCTGCGAATTGAAGCCTCGAAATTGTAGGAATTCCCAAAATCGAAACCCTATACTTTTGAGCCTTTATAAATGAAAACATCTATATACCCTTTTGATATACGAATCTCCCAACAATCTTCTAGTACCAAAAACATCCAAAAGTCAAAACCCTTAGTTTTGCCCCTTGATAAATTGCTACTGAAGTCTCACTTGACTATGTGAGTGAGGCCCTAGTTTTGGGGAAGAAACTTTAACACCCTAGTTTTGGGGAAGAAATTTAAAGAAGCTTCACGAATCTAGTATCATCTATGTGTGTGTTACTTGAGAATAGTAGAAAAACAAAAAACAAAATCCACATACCATCGGTACAACCACCTGAAGGATAAGAACAGGGTAGGTATAGAAGCAGCAGGAAGAAGTATCTAGAAAACTAACCTACATACACTAAAAAGGAATGAAATGTCAAAAAAATAAGGAAAAAAAAATACTAAATACAAACTTTATCCCACTAAATAAACAACCAACATCCCAGTTCAAAAGTGGCTTGATATACGTCTAAATACTTATCAAACAAATAACCCTCAAATATATATAATATATATATACATAAAATACATATACATATACGTAAGCTAACTATCATACGAATTATTCTTATGAAAGAAAGATAAGTAATCAACACGGGTATCGTTCTCCTCGGTGAGAGGTGAATGGAAATTTTATGTTATGTCGGGAATCGAGCTTGAATATCATTAAAGATTTGGTTTTGGAATCTATTTCTACTAAAGAAATGCAAACAATTAAAGGCAAGCAAACAATTAAAGCAACAAAACATTAAACATTAAAATGATAACGGGAATTTAAAAACGCGACTTTTAAGCAAGTAAATCAAATTTTAACCCTAAAAATGTAAATTTTAAATCTAAAAGTCCAAAATGATAAAAAAATAATTTTAGAAAAAAGAATTATATTTTTTTGACTTTTATTTAATTTTTTATGAATTAAAAACAGATTTAATCTAAATTAAATATAAAAAATAGCAAACTAATTATTAAAATTCTAGAAAAATTACAAAAAATACTTTAATCTATTACTAATGTAAGAAAAATAAAAACTGGAAATAAGCTAAATGGAATAAGCTGCAAATAAGCAATAAAAACCTAATAAACAAAACTGCTAAAAAAAGTATAAAATAAAACTGGCCCAAGGGTCTAACAGAAAAGACCCAAGTGCACAATGGTAATGAGTGGTGTGTTAAGGTATGTTATAAGAAAGGGGGAGATCACAGGTTCGAGTCCTGGACCTGTCCTCTTTATAAAACTTTTTTTTTGAAAAAGCTAAAGTACAAGTAGAAATAAGCACTTTTAATAAAGAGACATATAACATAAGCTTATTTATAAGCTTGGGAAAATCATTTGAAAATGACAGATTGTCCTTTGAAACTTATATGAAAATAAGCTAAAACTGATTAAACATTCAAGGACTCAATAAGCAAAAAGAGGTCAAATAAGCTAAAAACAAATATTACCCTAGACCTAATTAGCACTAAAAACTAAAAATAAGCTAACAAAATAAGCTAGAAAACTATGAAAAGGCTTAAAGACAACAGACCTTAAAATCTCTATGAAAAAGACTTATCACTAACTTTTAAGCTAAGAACTTGAACAAATAAGCACTAAGTAAAAGCTAATAACTAAAAACAGATGAACATCTATACCCAAAAGACACAAATAAGCTAAACATAAGCAAATAAGCCTAAGAAATAAGCTAGAAAAGCAAATAGCAAAATGACAGTTAGCTTAAAAGCATACTTGACTATTTAACTAAAGTTTGATTAGCTTTTTGGACTTAATAAGCTAAAGTGCATTGAATAAGCTTAGAACAGATTCTAATCCTAAACTAATTAAGCTATAAAAAATTAGAGAAAAGCTAATGCAATAAGCTAAACAGACCTTAAAACTTTGAGGCAGAGGACAAAAAGACAAAATAAAAAGAACTTTAGGCACACTTATTGGATTAACTTATTGACCTAATAAGAAAAGGGACAAAGCTAAATCAAAGAGACAGATAAAGAATGGAAACCAAAGAACATGACAGACACACTACTATTTTTGGCTTTTAAGTCAAAGTTGAACTTATTTTTTAAAGACTCAAAAAGCAAAACTAATTTAAGAAAACTTAAAACAGGTTGAATCCATAACTCAATAAGCAAAATTACACTAAACTTAAGCTAATTAGACTACTAAAAAGGCTACAAACTAAAAGTAAATAAGTTTACATGCATGACAGGTTCTAAACTAGCAGATTTGAAAAACCAAACTTCAAAACTTGACAAATCTATCTTTGAGCTTATGAAAACTTCTTTTAAAACTTAATTAAAACTTACTAAATCTATTTTGGCACCTAAAAGCTACACAAGCAGTCTTAACTATGTTAAGACAGCTTGTGCCAAACACTCCTTTAAATTCTGAAATCTAAGATTTAGCTTAATACAAATTATAAAAAGCTTTAAAAACTTAAAACATATTGAGATTAAGGTTTATTGAAGACAAATAAGCAAGAATTTCAGAAGATAAAGCAACTAGTAATAAGCTAAACTATTATGCTATATTTTTGGATTTTCTAAAATAGTTTTGAGTAAAACTTTATAAAAGCTAAAAACAGATTATGATTAGCTATAAACTAGATGTATTAAGCAATAAAATGACATAATAAGCAAAGATTAAGCAAAGAATAAGCAGAGAATAAGCAAAACATAAAATTAAGCTAAAAATGCAAATAAGCTAAAAATAGGAAAAGTGAACTTACCAAGTCCTTTGCACAAAACAAGGACAATAAGGCTCTTATGAGCTTAGATCTACAAGCTCCAGCTTGTTAGAAACAAGCTGGTGAGGTCATAAAAGCCCTTCCCAAATTGGCTTTTCTTCCAAAATAAGTTGAGGTATATTTTGGGGAGAATTAAAGAACAGTAAGCTCAATTAAGCTTATGAGAGAATTTAACTGAGTAATTCTAGATTATTAGAGCTTGTAAACTTCTTAAAACATGATTAAGTGTAATGCAATTAAGTAAAACAAAATTTAAAAGACAGAATTTGTATAAACTTGAACTTCATTAAAACTTAAAAGATTACATTAAACTTGAAAGGAAATTACATTAAGCATTAAAATAAGCAGAAAATGAGCTAAAAATAAGACTACACTACTCCTAATCTAATCCTACTCCTAGATGATTTCAACTGTGTGATTACAAGCCTATTTATAGTGAGGGAAAGATCCTTCTAGAGCCTGAGGACGCTCCCCATTCCATCAGTCATAGCCTTTAGATCCAATTCAAATCCATCTGAGCCCTTGATCATTAGCCACGTATCTCAACCAATGAAAATGCATAGGATCACCAACGTGGATGCTTGTGTGTCATAGGGTGTCAGGCGTGTCAGCTTCTAGAAGCCCTTGAGACGTGTGGGATTGGGTGAAATGCAATTACCCTGTGTTCGTTGGTGCAGGGTAAATGAGAGGGAAATAGGAAGCGGGTAGTGCAACAGTAATTTTGACCTGTTTTATAACATTGACCCAGGTTATGGAGAAGTGGTGTGGGCTTATGTTGGGCTTGGTCTTTGTTTTCTTGGGCCAGGTTTTATGATTTAGGTTTGGTTTAATTTTAGGTTTAGATTAGTGTAGATACAAAGTTAATGGGCTGACCCGGCCCATTAAAATGGGTACGGGTTGGTCCGTAAAAGATGGGTAGGCCTTCGGCTTCGGTTTTTTCGCGCTCATTCCATTCCCGTGCTCGGTTTTGTCCGAATTGGCCTTGTTTTTGTCCTTTTGTGATAAATCCATACCTGCAAGACACAATTCACAAAACAAACAAATACAATGCATTTTTATGTATTTTTGGTCATTATTGGTCTTTTTAACTCGTTTTATTAGGTAAAAGGTATGTGTATTTAAGCACATAACAAAATCCCCCATACTAAGCTATTGTCGTGTCCTCACGCAATGTTATAAACACACTTAGAAAACCAAAAAAATTTCAACCCCCTTAGACTAATTACCTCGAAAAGTAGCTAAGTGTTCATCTAAGGGGATTAAGAAATCACTAGTTTTGAAAAGCCTCCCATTTTACCATTTTTATGCATTTATTCATATCATAACTTCACGGAACAAGAAACACTAAAAGGATAAATTCATCGTCCTCGATTTTTCACCCGCCCCAAACCAAGCTTAAAAACAAAATCATTGTTAAATACAAGTTAAGATGCTAACACTACTCATAAATGCTAATTGTGGATGCATAGCTACTTTCCGCTCCCTTATTCCTAAGTCCTCTAAAGGTTTTATTCTTATTATTGGTGACAATTAAATTCTTATTCATATAAAGTAAACTCGGTTTAGACCACAATTAGTTTGAAATCCTTTCCTAAAGAGACGATATGGTGAGAATAAGGTCCACATTAAGGTTCTAATTTCGCATGATTTAGGGGTTATCCTTTTTAGATAACCTCGGAGTCGAAATTTGGCTTTATTATTATTATTATTGCAACATTATTAAACCTCGATCCTTTAAACAACTGCCACATCGGTATGCGAGCCGACCATGGTCCAGGAGTCTTATTTCGACCTCGGTGATCCTCGACCTTTTTTAAGGCTGCAACATCGGTTGTGAGCCGACAAGATGCAGCAAACTTTTATCAGTCTCGGATTATTACTATGTGCCTTATTTAGAAGACTGCCACATCGGTTATGAGCCGGCAAGAGGTAGTAAAGTTTTATCAGCCTATAGTTTTTATTATTATTATTACTACCTCCACCCTTTAAATGACTACCACGTTGTTTGTGAGCCGGAAAGAGGTAGTGGTCTTATTTCGGCTTCAATTTATTACATAACTATTATTATTATAGCCAAATTTCAAGTCATGTGGTCTTTTAACTACCTAGACAACGGTAGCGAGCCGTCAGAAATCAGTAGCCTATTTCCCTACAACACTGATAAAACCTCGATGTGTACCTTAATTTCACCAGAAGGAATCTCTACGAAGTGATTTAAACTAAGAATCGCAAAAACCTAAAGTAACATTATTTAATTATATAATGTTTATTAAGCTGATGGGAGCAAAAAGCCACAATTAACCTCTATGAGCTCTAAAGAGATCAAACTACTCTATGTTTAGCATCTAAATTATATAAAACTCTATCATTTCTCGTTCTTCGCAAATTTTAAAATATTTACTAAAAAGATCCGCGAATGCTTAGTCTAATAAAACAAGCTTTGCAAATTTAAATTCTATCATGGAAACTTGCAAACTCTTGGCTTTTTCAAGCTAGAATTCGCGTTTTAAAGCTTCTTGTCTAAAAGACTAGCAAAAGCTTAAATTTATATAAGTTAAGGGGCAAGCTAGAGCGCAACATGCTCAATCAAGTCAAAATTTAATCCTTAAAAAGACAAAACTATGTGTCAAAACACTTATTCTATTTTTGAAACAAAATTAATTTTGGCATATTTTTGCTATGTTTGGTGGCAAAATGGGGTTACGTGAAGACAAGGCAAATGCAAGTAAGATTGAATCGAAAGATCCCCCCACCCCAATACTAGAACTACACATTGTCCTCAATGTGAGACTGTCACCCCCATACTAAATTCAAGGTATAATCCAAATATTAAGGGGTTTCTACGCAAATCTAAAGCCGTTTATTAATTATGCTAATAGATAAACGTTAAACAATAAGATCTAGGATATCGGATTCCCATATATAAGCATGCAAAGGATTGAAGATCGAGTGAACGATGGACAAAACCATGAGCACGAGAGCCTTTAAAATCCGGGCAATCCTGGACATAAAACACAAAACACGAGAAAGGAAAAGGCGAGCCTCCTCACATAATAATAACACACTTATTCAATAAATATTAATACTAATATACTACTACCAGGGATAAGCATGGGTTTCCACCCACGAAGCGCTTGTTTTTGTATGAGTCTCTAGCTTGACTCTCCCCATATCATCGTGGTATTAGGAACGAAACAAGTGGAAGAGCAAAATTCCATTGGACATTCATATGCCACCGGTTTTAGAGAAGAAAAATGAAAAGCGAAGATGCCTGGGTCAAAAATGATACCCTCACTCCTGGAGGAGAGAGGAAGAGAAGAATTCACCGGATAAGTGAAATAAGGAAGGAAAATTCGGATAACATATGTGAAACATAATGGCAATCCTCAAAGGACAAGCTCACATATGTAGAAGAAAAGTTTTCCTCATGAATCCCAGGGTCGAAAACTTTGACCATAATCTTCAAATCATTAATATCACTTAAACTCTTTGGGTCATGATCAAGGAATACCTCGAGAGGGAGATTAAGCAATTCTCAAGATAGATGATATCTCCCTCTGAATCATGATAATCGTTCTCAATATCCATAGAAATATCCATATCTAGAAAAGCATCGATCTCATCAATATCGCCCCTGGGTCGAAACACTCATCTTCATTAGCATCAGAAAGAGGTGTGACTAACAAAGTCGGCTCATCAAGGTTAGAAACATAAGAGTCCTTACTCTCGATGTTCTCTAACACCTCATCAAAAAGAGGATTTACATCACTAGAGATGTATTCGTCATCGAATTCGAAAAGAGGGTTCGAGTAAATTTTAACTTTATCTTCTGGAACATCCTTATCGAATAGTGACTCGTCATTACTAGAGGTACAATCATCATTTGAATCGAAGAGATGGTTAGAGAAAGTCACAGAATTTTCTTCAAAAATGTTAATGGGAAAGAAATCATTACACAAAGGTAAATCATAATCACTATTATTCTCGGATGTATCCTCGGACTCACTTAGGATTGGAACAAGGTCCTCAACACTAGACTCATTTTCTTCGTCCGATTCCATTTTAGGAATAGTGCTAAGATCCTTATTCCCCATGATGAGAGAGTCCTCGGGCTCCAAAGTCGGTAAGTCGGATGTGATTGCAACTGACAGAGGAAGTTTAGAAATAATATCTCTCAAAGGAATATAACTTTCCTCGTAATCATAGTCATTATAGCAAAAAGATTTGAAATGGTGGGAAGGATAAGTACTATGATTAGCCACCTGCTATAGATGCTGAAGCTCTTTCTTTTTATTAATCTCAATACTCATTCCATTGAATTTACCTTTAAGCTCGTCAATCATATTTTCACATTCCCTTCTAAAACGAATATCTATTTTCTCATTACGATAATCTTTAATCTGTAAGTCATTACTTAAACTTAACATTTCATCTAAATAATGCTGCTTTAGATCCTCCATTTCTTGGATACTCATTTCTTGAAGAGATGATCGATCGATGCTAGCCGCCTGCTTTTGTTGAAGTAACTTTTCATAAAATGATTGCATCATTTGAAGAAGTTCATACATCTTTTGCTGATTAAGGTTCTCTTGAATACTCGGAGGCTAATGATTTATGGAATATTGTGGGGGTTGGTCAAAACCAGAATAGTTAGAATTATGCTCAAAGTTGTTTTGATTCATTGGTTGACATTGAAAACTTTCATGAGGACCCCCATAGTTTTCACAGTAAAGATATTATTGTGGATAACTCGGTGAATTTTGTGGATAATAATTATCACTAAAGTTTTGATTGTAACTCGGTTCCTGCTCATAGACAAGCGAGAATCATGGTGGAAAATCATAACCATAGTGATAATAACTCGCACGAGTATGATTCGTACTGGGTTGTGGAGGGTACTCGAAAAATTTTGGAGGATCATTGAAAGAATTCGGATTTAAATCATTAACGAATGAATTTCCAGCTTCAGAATTGCAAAATGAACAAAATCCTTCTCCAAGATAATATCCACACCTCACATATGTACACCGTTGACAACGTACACCATCTTCTAACGGATCTTTACAATGAAAACAATGAAATTGGTTGAACGAAGTTGTTATGGGTTGTGAATGTGGGTTAGAAATATCGAGAGTTTGATTATAAGAATTTGGATTAGAGTCATAGACGGGCTCATCTTCGAAACTCACATTGGTACAATGCTGACAATTTCTACCGTTAAACGGACCTCCACACCATGAGCATCTTGAAAACCAAGACATTTTGAAGAATTGTTGGATAAGAAGGTTAAGAGAATAAGAATTAAATGAACAAGAGGATAAAGAAGAATATTTATAGATTTTTCAAATAAAACATAAGAAATAAAAAAAAATCAATATTGCACGTTAGCTCTCTAGAAAACGCACAAAGAAGCAGAGGAGCGGGTAAGCGCGAAGCGTTTTAAAAACCTTCTCCTTTCGGGTTGAAGTCCGTAGGATCGACCCTCCTTATACCTCTCTTATAGTTAGTTCACTAAAGATGAACTAGAATGACAATTAACAATTAGTTATTTTTAATATTAAAATAAAAGAAAATAAGAATAAAAATGTAAAATATTTTTGTATAAAACGAAAACTTTCACGGGGAAAGGATCTTCAAGGCTCGAACACAAACAATTCCGTAAAAATCGCTACACCTCTCCCCGGCAACGGCGCCATTTTGATATACGTCTAAATACGTATCAAACAAATAACCCTCAAATATATATAATATATATATACATAAAATACATATACATATACGAAAGCTAAGTATCATACGAATTATTCTTAGGAAAGAATAATAAGTAATCAACACGGGTATCGTTCTCCTCGGTGAGAGATGAATGGAAATTTACGGTTATGTCGGGAATCGAGCTTGAATATCATTAAAGATTTGGTTTTGGAATCTATTTCTACTAAAGAAATGCAAACAATTAAAGGCAAGCAAACAATTAAAGCAACAAAACATTAAGCATTAAAATGATAACGAGAATTTAAAAACGCGACTTTTAAGTAAGTAAATCAAATTTTAACCCTAAAAATGTAAATTTCAAATCTAAAAGTCCTAAATGATAAAAAAATAATTTTAGAAAAAAGAATTATATTTTTTTGACTTTTATTTAATTTTTTATGAATTAAAAACAGATTTAATCTAAATAAATATAAAAAATAGCAAACTAATTATTAAATATCTGGAAAAATTACAGAAAATACTTTAATCTATTACTAATGTAAGAAAAATAAAAACTGGAAATAAGCTAAATGGAATAAGCTGTAAATAAGCACTAAAAGCCTAATAAACAAAACTGCTACAAAGATATTAAAACATAAAACTGGCCCAAGGTCTAACAAAAAGAACCCAAGGAGCAAGTGGTAATGTGTTGTGTAGTTAAGGAATGTCAATAAGAAAGGGAGTCACAGGTTCGAGTCCTGGACCTGTCCTTTTTATAAAACTTTTTTTTGAAAAAGCTAAAGTACAAGTAGAAATAAGCACTTTTAATAAAGAGACATATAGCTTAAGCTTATTTATAAGCTTGGGAAAAGCATTTGAAAATGACAGATTGCCCTTTGAAACTTATATGAAATTAAGCTAAAACTGATTGGACATTCAAGGACTTAATAAGCAAAAAGAGTCAAATAAGTAAAAACAGATTATTACCCTAGACCCAAATTATCAATAAAAACTAAAAATAACTAACAAAATAACAAGAAAACTATGAAAAGGACTTAAAAGACAACAGACCCTTTAAAATCTCCAATGAAAGAACTTATCACTAACTTTTAAGCTAATAACTCTTGAACAAATAAGCACTAAGTAAAAGCTAATAACTAAAAAAATGAACTCTAGATACCAAAAGACCACAAATCAGCTAAACATAAGCAAATAAGCCTACAAAATAAGCTAGAAAAGCAAAGAGCAAAATAACATTTAGCTTAAAAGCTCACTTGACTATTTAACTACAGTTTGATTAGCTTTTTATACTTAATAAGCTAAAGTACATTGAATAAGCTTAGAACAGATTCTAATCCTAAACTAATTAAGCTATAAAAACTTAGAGAAAAGCTAATGCAATAAGCTAAACAGACCTTAAAACTTTAAGGCAGAGGACAAAAAGACAGAATAAAAAGAACTTTAGGCACACTTATTGGATTAACTTATTGACCTAATAAGAAAAGGGACAAGCTAAAATCAAGAGACATATAGAGAATGAACCAAAGAACAAAAAAAAAGCTAGGATTACGCAAAAAGATAAAGATAAAGCAATAAAAGGGGCACCATTAACATGACAGTACGACACTACAATTTTTGGCTTTAAGTCCAAAGTTGAAGCTTATTTTTTAATGACACAACAAAGTAAAACTAATTTTAAGAAAACTTTAAAACCAGATTGAATCCATAACTCAATAAGCAAAATTACACTAAACTTAAGCTAATTAGACTACTAAGAAGGCTACAAACTAAAAGTAAAACAGTTTACATGCATGACAGGTTCTAAACTAGCAGATTTGAAAAACCAAACTTCAAAACTTGAAAAATCTATCTTTTTATGAAAACTTCTTTTAAAACTTAATTAAAACTTACTAAATCTATTTTGGTACCTAAAAGCTACACAAGCAGTCTTAACTATGTTAAGACAGCTTGTACCAAACACTTCTTTAAATTCTAAAATCTATGATTTAGCTTAAGACAAATTATAAAAAGCTTTAAAAACTTAAAACAGGTTGAGATTAAGGTTTATTGAAGACAAATAAGAAAGTATTTCAGAAGATAAAGCAACTAGTAATAAGCTAAACTATTATGCTATATTTTTGGATTTTCTAAAACTGTTTTGAGTAAAACTTTATAAAAGCTAAAAACAGATTATGATAAGATATAAACTAGATGTATTAAGCAATAAAATGACAGAATAAGCAAAGATTAAGCAAAGAATAAGCAGAGAATAAGCAAAACATAAAATTAAGCTAAAAATGCAAATAAGCTAAAAATAGGAAAAGTGAACTTACCAAGTCCTTTGCACAAAACAAGGACAATAGGGCTCTTAAGAGCTTAGATCTACAAGCTCCAGCTTGTTAGAAACAAACTGGTGAGGTCATAAAAGCCATTCCTAAATTGGCTTTTCTTCCAAAATAAGTTGAGGTAAATTTTGGGGAAATAAAAAACAATAAAGCTCAATCAAGCTTATGAAGAGAAATTAAACTGAGTAATCTCTATATTATTAGAGCTAGTAAACTTCATAAAATATGATTTAGAGTACTGCAAATTAAGAAAACAGAATATTAAAAGACAAAATTTGAATGAAACTGAACATCATTAAAACTTAAAAGATTCTATTAAACTTGAAAGAAAATTACATTAAGCAGAAAATGACTAAAAAAAGACTACACTACTCTAATCTAATCCTACTCCTAGATGATTTCAACTGTGTGATTACAAGCCTATTTATAGTGAGGGAAAGATCCTTCTAGAGCCTGAGGACGCTCCCTATTCCATCAGTCATAGCCTTTAGATCAATTGAGCCAAATCCAGAGCATGCGAGTGAGCCCTTGATCATTAGCCACGTATCTCAACCAATGAAAATGCATAGGATCGCCAACGTGGATGCTTGTGTGTCATAGGGTGTTAGTTGTGTCAGCTTCTAGATGCCCTTAAGACGTGTGGGATTGGGTGAAATGCAATTACCATGTGTTCGTTGGTGCATGGTAAATGAGAGGGAAATGGGAAGCGGGTAGTGCAACAGTAATTTTGACCTGTTTTATAACATTGACCCAGGTTATGGAGAAGTGGTGTGGGCTTATGTTGGGCTTGGTCTTTGTTTTCTTAGGCCAGGTTTTATGATTTAGGTTTGGTTTAATTTTAGGTTTAGATTAGTGTAGATACAAAGTTAATGGGCTGACCCGCCCCATTAAAATGGGTACGGGTTGGTTCGTAAAATATGGGTAGGCCTTCGGCTTCTGTTTTTTGCGCTCATTCCATTCTCGTGCTAAGTTTTGTCTGAATTGGCCTTGTTTTTTTTCCTTTTGTGATAAATCCATATGTGCAAGACACAATTCACAAAACAAACAAATACAATGCATTTTTATGTATTTTTGGTCATTATTAGTCTTTTTAGCTTATTTTATTATGTAAAAGGTATGTGTATTTAAGCACATACCATGGCCCAAGCCCATCCTAAATTGTCTTTTAGCGTGACGGTAATTAGTATATATGATGATAATAATTTACACCTTATCAGAGAATGTCCGAAACCACTAAGAAACAAAACCAAATGGCTTTTGTTAGAGGATCTTAGAGTGATAGCAGCGAGGAAGACTAAGAAAAGGCCAAAGATGAAACATATCTTACGGATCAAGCATTTGATGAGGTACTTTTTGAAACTTCTTATTGTAGTGATGATATATCGTCAATGGATGATCTTGAATTAGATAGCAAATATCACCATTTATACAAGATGAGTCTAAAAATGATACTAAAAAATAAATCATTAAAATCTATTAGAACTACGTTAGAAAAGGAAATACTTGAGTTAAAAGAGAAAGTTTTGAAACTCGCAAAAATCAAAGAGTTTGACCTCGGATGTACAACGTGTCAAAACCTTAAAGTTGAAAACGAGAAAATCAAAGAGGAAGCTTCTAAGCTTACTCAATTTGAAAAGAGTACTCATTTACTTAAGGAAATGTTAAGTTTTCAAAAATCCTTCGGCAAAAAATCAGGTCTAGGATGTAATTCATTCGAAGCATCAATAAGCGGGACTAAACAAGTAAAATTTGTAAAATCACATGAAACTGAAACAACGGGTGACGGTTTCCAAAATCATGAGGATGGTCTCGGGTTTGTTCAGACGGTCCCCTAATATATAAAGGACCGTCTGACAATCAGACAGCTGAAGAAAAATCAGTTTTGTTTTTAAAGTCAAATTTGAGTCCCAAACCAAAACATGTAATTACTAATAATGTTAAGGTTCTCGTTGCTAGTAATGATGAAGTTAAATGTTGTTACAAACCATTCTTAAAACCCAAAGTTGGATTTATAAAACTCAAAGCTAGATCAAAAACCCCACCACCTAGAAGAACTAATAATTCTCAACCTCGATCTTAAACACCGCAACCTAGGAGAAACCTTGGAAGACAAAATTACCTAAATGTTTATCCCGTAACTTGGAATAATCTCCAACAACAAAGTTACGTACCTTAGGGAATTTGTCCACCATTTCAACATCATGACCAAGTGCAACAAATGCAAGGGATGTTTAATACTAACAATTTTGGACCCATGAGATATTGCGGACCGAATGTTTGAGTTGTTATGTAATTTAAATAGATATGCATGGGAATTGATTTGGAGCTCGATGAATGGATCAAAGATAGTGGTTGCACATGACGGGCAATTGAAAGCTTTTCTCTACATACAAAGCATACAATGTAGGTAACATAATTTTTGGAAGTATCTACGTGGAAACATCATTGGAAAAGGTATAATTTCTCATGACTCTCTTAATATTGCAAATGTTAAACATGTAAATAACGTAGGATTTATTTACTTAGTGTTAGTCAAATATGTGATAATAAGTGCAAGGTAATATTTTACGAGCACGATAGTGAAATAACTAAAGATGGAAAGACCATAGGTAGAGGTACTAGAAAAAGTGGCTTATATGTCATGAAAATAGGAAATAAGCCGAAAGACAAAATTTGTCTAGCTACAACTGACGAAAACTCTACCTTATGGCATAGAAGATTAGGTCACGCAAATATGTGTTTAATTTAATTTTAAGTGTCTAAGGAACTAATTAGAAATTTACCTAAGCTTATGTTCGATCAACATTTCTGTGACGCTTGTAATTAGAAAACAAGCTCAAGCTAGTCACAAAGCTAAGAATATGGTCTCAACGACTAGATGCTTAGAACTTCTACATATGGATCTATTCGGTCTATCCGCCATACAAAGTTATGAAGGAAATCGTTACACCTTAGTAATAGTAGACGACTACACTAGGTTTACATGGATAAGATTTCTACAAAATAAAACCGAAGCTTTCGAGCAATTCAATTTTTTTAGTAAAAAGGTCCAAAATCAAGTAGGATGTTCAATAGTCTCAAAGAGGACGGATCATGGTCGGGTGTTTGTAAATGAAGTGCAATTCGGATTTTATTGTGAGTCTAATGGGATTACTCACAACTTCTCTGCTCCATGCATTCCACAATCAAATGGGGTCATAGAAAGGAAAAACCGCACTCTATAAGAAATGAGTAAAACCATGTTAAATAAACAATCCATACCATAAACGTTTTGGTGCAACGCGGTAGACACCTCAACTTACATACTCAATAGGTTTTGGATTAAACCCATCTTAGGAAAAACACCATACAAGATCTTGAGAGGTAGGAAACCCACTCTAGATTTTTTCAAAGTATTTGGAAGAAAGTGCTTCATTCTAAATACAAAATATTACCTTACCAAGTTTGACTGAAATTCATACGAAGGTATTTTCCTTGGTTACTCTCAAAATAGTAAAGCCTACATCATTCTTAACAAGCACATGATGAAAGTAAAAAAGTCCTTAAATGTGACATTTGATGAAAATCCTCCCCCCATCTAAAACATCACCCTTGGAGGATGATTTAGTCAAATACGAAACTTTAGAAATTGACAAAATAGTCATAATTAAGTTATCTAAGAGTCATCCGCTAGATAACGTCATAGGAAATTTAAGCCAAAGAACTCTTAGATCTCAAGCCCAAGACATTTTGTTTTTGTTTTCTCTCAACCATAGAACCTAAAAATGTCAATGAAGCATTAAAGGACGAAAGTTGAGTAGTCTTTATGCAAGAAGAATTAAATCAATTCACCGCAAATGATGTTTGGGATTAGTACCACAACCTAAGTATTTGACTATTATAGGTACTAAATGGGTATTTAGAAATAATCTTGATGAATATAGTGTTGTGTCTAGGAATAAGGGTTGATTAGTGGCACAATGCTATAACCAATAAGAAGGTATAAATTATGATGAAACCTTCGCTCCGGTAGCCAGATTAGACTCTATTAGAATACTCTTAGCTTACGCTTATGCACATGATTTTAAATTATATCAAATGGATGTGAAAAGAGCATTTTAAATAGTTTTATTAACGAGGAGGTATACGTAGCACAACCTCTGGGATTTGTTGCCTTGCTGATTAAACATAAATATACCATAGGAATGGTAGACAATACACTTTTCATGAACAAATGTAAATCACATCTTATCATTGTTCAAATATACGTCGACGACATTATATTTGGTTCAACTTGTCAAGAGTTATGTAATGATTTTGCTAAAATCATGCATGACGAGTTTGAAATAAGCATAATGGGTGAATTAAATTTCTTCCGTGGTCTATAAATAAAACAAATAGAAGGTGGATTTTTTTAATCAATCTAAATATATTAAATAAATGCTTAAGAAATTAAGCTTAGAAGAGTCTAAACCAACTAAAACGCCCATGTGCTCTGATACAAAACTCACAAAGAATGAAGAAGGTGAGTCCATGGATAGTACTAAGTATAGGGGCATGATAAGTAGTTTATTATACCTAACGGAAAGTAGAAGCGATATCATGTTTAGTGTCTGCCTTTGTGCACGCTTCCAAGAGGATCCTAAAACCTCTCATCTTGAAATGCTTAAGCGTATCTTCCGATACATTAAAGGAACTACACATTTAGGATTATGGTATTCTAAGGAGACTAACATAGAAACTATAGTATATGCTGACTCTGATCATGCTAGAGATTATGTGGATCGAAAAAGCACTAGTGGTGTTTTTTATTTTCATGGGATGTTGTTTAACATCGTGGTTTTCCAAGAAACAAATGAAACTTTCTATCTACACTACCGAAGCCGAATACGTAAGTGCCGAAAAGGCATGTCAACAAGCACTATGGATGAAACAACCTCTTATCGACTACGACATCAACCTCGACGACATTCCGATTATGTACGACAACAATGGCGCAATTGACTTAAGCAAAAACTCCGTGCAACATTCGCGTACAAAACACATCAAAATCCGTCATCATTTCCTTAGAGACAATGTTCAAAAAGGGAATATTTCCATCAAAAAAGTTTCGTCTGAAGATAACATCGTCGACATCCTAACTAAACCCCTCAAACGTGAACCTTTTAATTATCTGCGTTTAGGATTGGGAATGATGGAACACAGCTTATAAAAAGTCATGAGATAAATGTGTTCCTAATAGTCTTATATAAAATTAAATTAACTCTTTTTTCACTCGACAACATAATTATTTCATCCAAAATATTTAAGTATTTTTAATTCGTGAAATGCAAATTAAAATGTCACTCCTTCGCAAAATTCATCAAAAACCGAATCCAAAATCCAGTAAAAGGGGACGGTCCCTGATTTATTGGGACGGTCCTTGATTTAATTGGGTTGGTCCCAAATATATCTAGGACCGTCACCTGAATAAAAAGACATACCGGTTTTTCTTTTCCATTTTTTTACAGAAATCCAAACAGGTTAAGGAAGAACTAATAAAGTAATGTATGATACACATTTGGTTTTGACTGATAATGACTTTTTCTTTTAGCAATATTGAGAGATTTTGATTTGTAAAATATAAGTTGGTGTGTATGTGACAAGTTGGGTTCGTTATATTATGTTACGGTCATGAGGTAACACAAACGTAAGTAAACAGTTTCCATTTCTTGATGGCCAACTAACCTTAACACACCAACTTATTAACCCAAATTGACAAAAAAAATTAACGTCAAATAAATTATCAAAGCAAAAACATAATACACAAAAATTAGGAATTTGAAACCGTAATGACGGAATAGTGGCCAGACAAAACAAATAAACCAACACCTAACAAACAAAAAAACTAAACCTTTTTGATCCGTTTAAGTCAAATTGTACTCAACAATCGCAATTATAAACCAAAACTCACACAAACCATTTCTTTAAAAAAACGGAAACAAACCCGCCCGTCGGGCGGGTTACGTAACTAGTATATATATATGGGGCTAATTATGAGTGTATAAATATGATTTAGTGACTGTACGCCACCTCAATGATGAGGTGGCACTCACAATTTTATAAAATTCGAAATTAGCTAAATAACTTAGTGCATGGCAAGGTTTGAACTTGTGACCTTTAGTTAATATGCAACAACCTAAACCAACTTAGCCAATCTTTCTTTTGTGTTTTATAATGAAAAACAATAATGATATATTATAACATTATATATCAAGATACACTATATGTCATAACAATAACAATTAACAAGAGTCATCATCATATTCACATTCAATTTCCTATATAAATTGACTAATTGATATATAATATACGTGATATATCAAGTCAAGATATACTATACGTGATATACTATATGTGATATATGTTATGCCTTTGAATTCTATGTTTTTATCTATTATTTTAAAGCCCTATTTTTTCTTATTCTTCCAAATACAGGTTCACAACTCATTCAAAGATTATTGGTAAGTTTTTCTTAGATTTACATTTTTAGTTTGTTCATTGTATATGTCGTTAATCACATGTTTCTCTATATTAATGTCTTTATGGTGTATTAATCAAACTACACTTATCACGTGTTGAATCTTATTTGTTATTATGAAGCATGCATCCACATCTTTTGAAGCCAGGTAATCTAAACCTTTTATCTTTATATGGATTTTCATTAGGTAATATATTAATTTTCTTATTTATGTGTTTTAGTCTTTCTTCCAAATATATAAGAAAACAAGGTTATCATTTGTATATGTTTACGTCTAGTTTTTCTTTAAATCATACATAAGAAACATGTATCATTTGTTTATGTTAATTTTCATATTGATTTTGTTTTAGGGTTTATGCTACATACAGTGGGTGGAGTTCAATTACACATCCTAACAACTTTAGGTTTTTATTTGATGTTTTATTGTGATTAGTTTTAGGTTTTATTTGATGTTTTTGTAGGTTATTGCAATTATGTGATTTTGAATTATTCGATTTATGTTTTTATTGGCGATGCTATGGTTGGAGAGAAGAGTGATTCTATACGAGTAGATTTAGATTTGTATTTGAGGTTTTATTGAAGTAAGATCAATTGATTGATTGATGATATTTATTATGAATATGATAGAAGACGTTGCAGATAAAGACAGTGATTCCATACCTGTAGATTTAGGTTTTAGGTTTTATTATGATTAGTTTTAGAATTTATTTTAGGTTTTTGTAGGTGATTTCAATGATGTGATTTTGTATTGTTGTTCATTTATATTTTAGTTATGTCATCATTGGATTTTTATGGTGCCTTTATGTTGCGGTTGCATTACGGCTGTTGTTATCACATGTCTCAAAATAAAATTAAAAGGTGCAATATATGTTTAGTTCTATAACTAAAAATATACTAGAGTTATTTTTTGCACATGCAATAAGTTAGGAACGTCTTATAGCAAATATTGTTGAGATTATTATCATTCTTCTAACAATACAACAATACAAGAATAAACAGACACACATTGATACACACCCTGTCAACCTTGAAGGCTTGAGGCCACAATCACTAGGTTCAAGACTTAGCTATGTGCTGATTGAGCCAACCAGTCTCTTTCTAATTTGATATCTTTTGAATCTCAAAACACATCATTTTCTAATTACTTATAATTGGTTTGTCAAATATGATTACATTTATACTGAATAGCAATCTAATATTTTTTAATAAAATCATTTACGGTGTTTTATGAATTACAAAGCTGGATTGTTTTATACAAAACTTTTTGTAAGTTAATGGAAGAAACATATGAGATATGTTGTGTTAATGAGATAGTATGAGATGTTATAGCCGTGTATTCATGTGTTGTTGTTTCTTCATATTTGAGTAATCATTATGAGACACATAATCTCTTATTTATTCTTATATTTTTTGTTTTAGATCCCTTAACTATTGTATTAGCATCTTGTCACAAGCTGCTAGATGCTGCAGTTCGATCAACAGCAACATCATGTCCACTCCTAGAGTCCTTAGACATGTCAAACTTCTTATGTGTTAGTGATGAAACATTACGTGAAATAGCACTTATTTGTGGTCATCTTCATATTCTGAATGCATCGTATTGTCCAAACATCTAACTTGAGGTAATTTTCATGGATTTGTGGTTATAAGAATAACATCTGAATATTTAACCCTCATTTATTGTTTTCCTTTTGTACTTTGTAAGATTGCTGATGCTGACTGTGCTCAAGCTTCATAGTTATGAAGGCATAACCTCTGCTTCCATGGCTGCGACATCTCATAGTTATATGTTGGAGGTTTTGGAGCTTCATAGACAAGCAGGATTACCCTCATGGAGATAATACGATATGCCGAATTTCATTTGCCAATTCTTCGGTCTGTTGTAATGTTTAAATACACGACATCAGTATCCAATTTGGCGCTAACATGTATAAATTTGTTGAATGCAGCCACAATCATCATATTCATCATTGGAATTTTTGAGCTGGTTTCTTGTGGAGCTAAGCTTGGTAGATTACGGTTGCTTAAGGTTTTTGCCATGAATGATAGCAGCCTCTGCCATTTTATTTGCAAACATATCCATTCACAACAATTCTTGGCTGTATTTATTTTGAGTTTCTTGATGCTCGTCAGATTGGGATACTGGATAAAAAAATTCAATTTGCACATGGTAGTAATCATATCTGCACTTTTGATTTCTTATTCATACCAGTAGAGGGTTTTTCTTTTTCCTACATGAATGAATGTCTCCATGTCTTGCACATACATAGGTCTACAAAGAGATGCAAGCCACTTTAACCATGGTTGCCAATAGGAAGTTCACTGTCCTTATTACATGTTTACAGATTGATCAAGGCACGTGGGTCATTGTAGAACTTTCACATGTTCGCGCCCCAAATACTTATCGTCGGCTTCCTTCTGGATGCTTAATTGAACACATAACCGGGGATGTATCAAAGGTTAGTATACCGAATGCACACATACATCGTTTTTACACACAGTCCCATCATGATTCCTCTTATGAGCAGGTTACATGGGTGGAACATATGGAAGTAGATGAACCACTGCCAAACAGGAGTGGATTCGCATGTGCAGCTGAAAGAATGGTAGCGTGGCTTGAAAGATCATGTGAAAGAGGGTCAGATATGAACGCCACCTGTCGCATTATAGGTTGTAGGTGGAAACTTACTCGGTTTGAGAAATCATTGCAGCCATTTGTCCAACAGCATCTTCAAAGTTATAAAACCGAATCAAAATAATCCAACTGATTCTGCAGCAATGAAACTCCCTCACCTATTCCATCTGGAAATTTTCTTTTCTTGTTAGTTTGTGTTGAATCATCTATCTCCATTG
>BQNB010078845.1:0-17715 GCA_026074375.1 Tanacetum coccineum | reverse complement strand
AACAATTAAAAAAATAAAAATAAATAAATATTGGGCCGGCCCAGCACTGTAGCAATGTATAAAAAATAAAAAATAAAAAATTGGGCCTGCTCAGCACTGTAGCACTGTAGCTACAGTGCTTAAAACCTACAGTAACTTTTTCAATTGTAATGATTATATATATAACTAGCAGAAATGACCCGCGCGTTGCTGCGGGGGTTAATTTTTCGCGCGTTGTTGCGGGGCTTTTTTTTTGTTTGGGTTTATTTTTTCGGTCTCATAACATTTTTTTTTGGACCCAGGCCGCTAGAAAGTTGTAAATAGTTAAAAATAAAAGCACGCCTCGTAAATTTTTTTTTCCTTCTTATTTTTAGCGAAAGAAGTGGGGGTGGGAGTGTTGCGGGGCTTTTTTTTGTTTGGGTTTATTTTTTCGGTCTCATTTTTAATAGTTCGGCGCATTTTTTCTTTCTTATTGTATTTTGTGCGGATTTATTTTTTCGGTCTCATAACATTTTTTTTTACCCAGGCCGATAGAAAGTTGTAAATAGTTAAAAATAAAAGCACGTCTCGTAAATATTTTTTTCCTTCTTATTTTCTAGCGAAAGAAGTGAGGGTGGGAGGGATTATAAACTTTTTTTTTTGGCCGATGAAAAGTAACCATGCGAAAAAAAAGAAAAAAAAATTGGGCTAGATGTTGGACTAAACTTAAAAAAAAATACTTGGGCCGGACCAAAGTAGAGAAAAAAAAAAATACTTGGGCCGGGCTAAATTTGAGCCCAATTGGCCCAAGTCAAACATTTGGCCACTGTTGATGAACAGTGGTCAAATGTTTGTGTTATAGTATATTGTCAAATGTCAAAAGAGAACTGATCTGTACACATCTATTGATTGAGACATTTTAATCTAAGCATTAAATACTTATACAATTTTAAAGTTATGTTCCAACAGGTCTTGTATTTGAGTGTGCAAATAAAAAAATAAAATGTACAAATCATCTCCGATGTCAAAATCACATCTCTTATATGATAAGAGAATTTCAAATAATGTTATAAGAATGTTAAATCAATTGAAATTTAATTACTAGAAGAGCTTTATTAAAAAATGAAATATTCTTATTATTCAATTGAAAGTAAAAATTAAAATTCTCTTGGTTAAAATTAGAAAAGATTTATACAGCAAAAATTAAATATAAAAAGGTGTCGCTTTTATAAAAAAGTAAATAAATAATAAATAAACTTTATTTGTTGAATTTTAAATAAATTAGGGTAAATAGCACAAAAAGGTACTAAACTTAAGGTTTGTTCCAATCAAGGTACTCAACTTTTTTTCGTGCACATAAAGGTGACCAACTTGTTTTTCTAGACGATTTAGGTTTTTTTTAACTTCTCATTAACACACTAACTCCTCATTTTGTTAAATCCTTAAAATTTGTGTTAATTAAAATTGAAGGGCCCAAATTGACAATTATGTTAGCAAGTTCAAGTTCACACTACAAAGTTTCTTCATCGGGGGGAGTTTTCTTAGTAAGTATAGTATTCTGAAAAAGAAAATGATGTCGTGTAATATTATTTTCTGTTCCTTCGTCACATTTCTCATGAATTTGAGCGAATCAACACGATGCGCGATAATTATTGTTTTCATATTGAGTTGTGTTGGTCTTATTGGCTGTGAATCGTTACGAACGTTGGATGCTTGACGTTATTGTCCGAAGGTGATGATGGTGATGATTTCGATCATCATATATGGGCATTCTCATTTCGATCATCATCGTTACTGTGAACTTTTTCATTACCGATGGTGATGATGTTTGATAGTGATTCCGATTTCCAACCCATAACTCGGAGTAATATTATGTCTTGTTTTGATAATTCAAATGTCAACACGATTCCATCAAATCACTTAGAGGAACACGGTAAACAGATAGAAAAGTATACTTTATCATTGCCACCAATGGAGTTGTCGGCGATGAGCGGATACCAGAGACGAGGACATCAAGAAAAAGACGATGATTGGTATATTTGTAATTATTTTCTGTTATATGATGAAGAAGATGGTTTGTTTTGCTGCAAATAAACAATCATTCATGAAATTTATGATTGTGTATAGTAAATGAAATTGATTACATACTATAGCATACGATTCATGATTTGAATGGTCACTACTGTAGAAAAATGCAAGTGATGTACAATTAAAGGCAGTTTTAGAGATGATTTTGGACCCTTTATTTTTAATTAACATAAATTTAGGGATATAACGAAATGGGGGTTAATGTGTTAACAAAAAGTGAGAAAAAAACCTAAATCGATTAGAAAAAAGAGTTAACCGCCTTTATGAGCAAGAAAAAAAAAGTAAAGTACCTTGATTGAAAACAGACCCTAAGTTTAGTGTCTTTTTGTGTCATTTACCTAATAAATTATAAAACGTATCACTTTTCATTCTTACTAATAACTTTTAAATTTAACAATACCCCCTTATAATTTACTCCTTAACTTTATTAATTTAAAAAAAACATAGTTTATACGTTGTTATTTATAAATATTATTATCATTTTAGATTAAATTAACGTATTTGCACATGATTATAAATATCAAATAAAGCGCAAGAACGTCTCATGTTATTTCTCTTTATGAGTTTAAGTAGGGATATACGGAAAACTACTTCTTACTATCCCTTTTTAATAACAACTTGCGTTATTATCTATATCTATATAAAGATTCAGTACAAAGTATTCAATTGGAGTAGTTATGACTCAATTCCATTAAGGCCCATAAACATCCGATGACTTTCTATTTGCCTGCAGTCATCATTGTAGCCTCTTGATCACAGGAGTTATCATCATCTTCGAGTCTTTATGGGTTCCCAGGATTTACACTTCTTTAATGTCCATCAGCAGAACCTCCTCATGTCCACACAGTAGTTACAAAGGGGTTACAAATCCTTTAATGTTTAAGCTATAAATGGCATGTGCGCAGGTTAGTCTTCCTACAGTTTCAATCTACTGTTTTAACGCTGTAGAGCCCAAACGAAACACACTATGTCGACAACAAAAACAGAATCCAAAACTCAATTGTTCTTGGATGAACTGGAGGTTGGGGCTACAGGGTCCATGATTGTGATGGTGTGCTAGATTTGGGATGTAAATGTTGTTACTGGGCGGTATTTGAGCACATATTTTGTTATCTATGATGCAAAGGTAATGCCTGCTCGAATTGTTAAATACTTAGACATTATATTAGTGTTACTTGAGTTGCTTACCGAACCATGTTTCAGGGAAATATAATGCACGCTACTGCTCGATCGAATGTTGCGCATAATTTTCTTAAACTGAAAGCAGGTGAGATCTATTCTGTCAAAAACTTTTCAGTGCAACCGAACAAGGACGAGTTTCGCATCTTTAAGGATGTTTCCTTTATTGTTGAGTTTGATGGAGAAACAATTGTACGCAAAGCGTTTGTGAAATCTAATGGTTTCATCAGATATCCGTTTGAGTTTGTGGAACTTGAAAACCTGCAACTTGCAAACAACAAACATATGATTGGTAAGGGTTTCCGGGGTTTGTGTATATCCTAATTTATTCAACCTTTTAACCCGCCGATACAATTATATTTAAATGCATTACCTGCAGATGTTGTTGGGTATGTGACAAATCTCGATAGGATTGTTCAGCAGCGGTCTAGGTCAAGGACACTTGATTTCTATCTTGCTAATTCCAAGTTACTAATGTTTCACACATATATTATACATGTGCTCTTCCTTGCCGCTAACATTATTTTTTGGTAACAAACTTCTGTACTAGGGGACATGCAGTGAGGGTGACTTTGTGGGGAGGCCTTGGGGAGAAGTTGATTGAAAAAAGAACACGCCATGTCGGTCTGTACCCAATTGTTCTAACCTCATTGTCAGTAAAGCTTTACAATAGTGAGTGTCCGTGGCCGTAGAAATATTTCTTGGATTTGTGTATTCCGTATGTGGTGTAGCAATTTGTTTTCCCCTTGCAGATAGAATTTATTTGTCCAGTAGTTCATCCATATTGATAATGGATGATGATAGCATCCCTATATTGAAGCAACTGAAAACAGATGAGAGGTGATGTGGTTTAAATTTTGTTTGTTTGCAATCTAAATTGTTGCAACTTTATCATACTTACCGTTAACCTGTGTTGCAGTGATATGGAAACAAGCAAGCCAAGGTTACTGGTGGACTTCTCAGAGGCAAAGGCGGGAACGCTTGAAAATTTACTAATGTGGGGGCGCAACAGAAAGAAAGATGTATGCCATCTATTTTTACATGTGTACCTCATTTTGCGTTATCCAGCGACACTGCTTTGATAGCATTACTGTTTTCTCAGGCTGCGACCTTCAATTGTGAAGTCCGGATAGATGAGGTGCGGACCAATAAGGGCTGGAACTACCCGGCATGCGGTGGTGATAAATG
Source organism: Tanacetum coccineum (assembly GCA_026074375.1). NCBI lineage: Eukaryota > Viridiplantae > Streptophyta > Magnoliopsida > Asterales > Asteraceae > Tanacetum > Tanacetum coccineum. The sequence goes on along the minus strand of BQNB010078845.1, from coordinate 13,302 downwards.
CAAGAAACCCGCCACCTGGCAAGAGGGGTATTTTTGGTGCGAATCATGTGAGAGAGTAGTTGAGTACCCGGTTATGAGGTATTGTTGTGTTCTTTACTGCATAAAATATAGTAAAATGCCATCTAACAATCGCTTCCCTTTCATAACCAGTATTCCCGATGTAGGTATAGACTAGAGCTTGAAGTTTCTAATCATACCGCTGGGGTTGTGGTCATGTTTGATGAGACGACGACCAGCCTGGTGAAATGTTTGGCAGATTCAGTTCTGGAGGCTGCGGATCAGGTAGATTCATAGGTTTAGTAATATTTGTGGTAATGGGGTTTCTAGACTATGGTATACAAGATGAAGTTGCAGATTTAGGCTTGCCTACCGCCCTATCCAACATCATTAGGACTACCCATACTTTAAAGTTAAAGGCCCACACATACTATGAACATGCCACGTATGAAAGCTTCACATGCTGGAAAATTGTCTTCGCTAAAGAGGTAGACGAAAGTGGGGGGTTGAGCGCTGTTGGACCACCTCTAGAAGGTCAGTCGTCTTTGGTAAAAAGATCATCCAAACAACCATCTGTTTAGGGCTGAGCAAAATCGAATAAGAACCAAACCGACCCGACGAAACCGAACCGAACCGACCAACATTCGGCTCGGTTCTCGGTTTGTGATTTTCTGAAATTTCGGTTTCGGGTCGGGTCGGGTCGAAAACCGACAAAACCGACTTAGGCCCAATGAAAACTAATTGATATAAGAAAATATGAAAACTAAGAATACGAATAGCCTAACTCAGTTACCTATTTTCACCTACTATTTCTCCTTCCTCCTAGTACTCTGATACGAAAAAAAAAACAATTTAAACATCACAAACCCTAACTTTAGAAAACTAAACAATGGATGATGACATGTCTTCTTTACCTACAAACCATGAATCATTCTCATCTCAACAAAACTATACAATGGAAGTAAGTGTTCATTACATATATATTGTACATTTTTAGTTTTTTTTTATTTTTTACATACACATTATGGATCGTATGTGATTATGGTGTGTGTTGTTGTTGCTTTTGGTAATTTATACATCAATAATTGAATATGCAGGTTTATGTTTTTTGGCTACTGCATCATTGCTTTTAGTTTATTGGCTACTGAGTTTCAGTGTTTTATGTTGGGCTAAGTTTGTGTGAAGTGTTTTGTGCTTAAGTTTTCTAATGTGCATGTGTTATATTCTCTTACTGGAGAAAAAGCCAAAGGAAAGTTGATGAAACAGGGATGAAACAATTTTTTAATTATTGTTAGATTACATGTATGCATCATTTACATTTTTATGGCATGATCCTATTGGTATATGTACTTATTTTTGTTTAATTGTGTTTGTTAGCACTAGGATGATACAATAGACCTTCATGGTGTTGATTTGATTCTGAGCCAATCCATTGATCAAAGATATTAAAAAGAATGATAAGAAACGCCCAAAGGATAGCCCCTAAGTAAACCAAGGGAAGGAAAATGTTTTCGAGTGTTGGACATTACTTTGATACAAAGTTTGAACCTGATGAAAATTGGTGGTACTCACTACGATGGCATATTGCAAATGGTGTCATGAAGGTTTACAAGGCTTGACTCCATTAAAAATTGGTACGGTAAACATGAATGGCATTATGGTTAAGTGTGATAAGAACCTGCAAATGAAAGAAAGTAATAAACAAAAAAAACTAGCATTTAAGAAGATTGTGGGGTTGTAGAGGGTGGTAGTACAAGTGGATCTATACAAAACATGGAAATTATGATGATAAAGTGTCAAAATGTATTGTTTGAGCTTATTGTTCTTAGCGGAGGCTTCCATTTAAGTTTGTAGAACACCGGCCTTCCTAAATTTTGCACAACCATTGATACCTAAGTTTAATTTGCCATCTCGCTTTACTATTGATAGGGATGTTTCAAGTTTTATTTGAGGCGAGGAAGGACATTGTCAATTTCCTAAGCAATAGTTCCACCACGGTCACATTTAACCAAAAATACATGGACTTTAGTTGTAAAAGTAGATGAAACTTTATGGTTTTAAACGCCCATTTTATAGATGTTATTGGGTAAATGCACAAAAGGAATAATTCAATTTTAGACCAATCCATATCCATTCGAGGGGTAGATTTTGGCAGGGGCACTTTTGGAATGCATAAAACGGATGTGGTATAAAGAAATGTTATAGGGACCTGCGGGGGGGGGGTTTGTAACCATTCCTCAAAATGACAGCTCTTGAATACGTGTTAGAAAAAATTTACCAATAAGTATGATGATGGTATATCACTTTCAAGTAAGATGTATGGCTCATATTTTGACCTAGTTGTCAAAGAGGGTTTTAAAACGCACAAAAAAAGGGAACTAGACACCATATCTTTGGCCCGTGAAATACATTAAAATTCGGAGTGGTAGTAACAGATGATACTGTTACTACCCCTCCAAGCATACAGAGGCAAAGAAACATAAAGGGCCTTGAATATTATACTCTGTCTCCCCCCCCCCACACCCGTCATCAATAAACCAATGAAACCACTTATACCTGCTTACTAACGTTTCCCTCCCTAACATGTTGCTCTGTTTGTTATGATCTTACAGTGGAGCTTCATGATTCCGACGCTGACGTGCTCATTTGTTGACAGGAAACTCAGCCATGGGACACCGATGGTGTGACACCTCTTCCAAGAACAAACGCAACAAAAGGTTTGACAAAACCACACACTTCTTCTTTATCTGAATATTTCATGAAATGCTTAAAACTTAATTGCCCATCGTTTCTTTTCAGCCACGTTGTTGATGACTCTGGCATGGAATACGCAGCCGGCATTTCAAAGTCTGCTGGCACCAACTAAGTCTGACAAAAAGATCATATTATCATTCCAAGCCTTTTTGTTTAAGAAACATTTAAAAATAAGATTCCTACAGTTTTTGTGGGATTTTCGGCATTTTATGCCTCAAACGTTACAATATGTGTGATGTTGTTTGAAATTATTATTACTATTACCATTATGCTGGACAAGTTAGCAGGCAATTATCAATACTTGAATTCCATGTCAAACAACAATTGCTAAACTAAAAAAGAAAGCACTTAAATCCAACTATGTTGTTGTAATGCTTAACATGTGTGTGTGTGCTTCCAAAATTTCAAATCATTAATTGCAAGTTCCAAGAGTGGGGTATCATATAGTGCACAAAGCATGTAGCCCTTGGGTAGGTACACCAAAATATGAAGCCTGGAATGAACCACTGCAGCCTACAACACCACCAAATACTAAACCCTCTAACAAGTTGTTAAGAAATGACAAACCTATTTTGGTCTCAAGAAATATTGAATGCCATTCGTTGTATATGTTAGCCAATAGAATGTAGATAGTTTGGTTTTACAGTGTTGTAATCATGGACCGTTTATATTATATACACGATATTCAATCAGTTTCAAAGCATTCACCAATATTTAAATTTATGCCGAATTTCAATCACATTAGTCTACCTACCCAAATTCTATAGATCCATTGCATCTCAAAAGATATTTTTAAAAAAATACAGACATGTAATTGGATTGAGCAGTTATAAAAAAGGTAACACAAGGCCATCCTCATAAGCAAACATCAACCTATACTTACTGAATTATCAGTGTATGTGATATTGCATCTCTTATACTTTCTTCAGATTTCTTCTCCTGAAAGAGAAGGTATGACATTCTCATATAAAGTGTATAAAAGCTTGATTTATGGTGACATCTCTAATTAGTGCTCCTTTCCTAAATCTTATTGGAAGGGGTATTTTGTCAGCGGGTCATAAAGTGTATAAGAGCTTGATTTATGGTGACCTAAGGAAGGTATGACATTCTCATATAAATACTAAGAAAATAATGACATGTTTCACGATCAGATGGTCAACGATCTTCATGTATTAGGCTTGCATATTTTTCACACCAAATTTACTAACAGGGAATTGCTCACCTGATTCAGTACACGGGAATCCCTCAATTAGTTTTACCAAATAATTCATTTATTACTACACTAAATGAAATACTTCAGTTAGAAAATTCCAAAAGCCTGTCTATTGAATTCACTCAACCTATATCTCTTAAAATCCTTACCTCTATTCTCAATTATCTCTTGAAATCATTACCTCTATTCTCAGTTTTAATATCAAACAATATTAACCCACATCTCCTGAACAATTATGAATACAGGTGCATTCCATGTTTTTATTTTTTCAAATCTTCTAAAGTAATCTGTAAATTCTACCATGCTTGATTTTCTGTTATGCCATCAGGAAATAATTCTGTGGAAAACCATTCTCTTGCTAACAAACTTTGCATCTCTTTAATGATTCATTCTAACATAATCGTTAGTCGAGATGGAAGAGTACAAAGTTACTGCGGTCTAAGACTTACAGGAATACCTACATCCATCCCAGGTAAACATACAATTAATAAACCTATCATAATAATTCAGGTATAAATCATAGTGGGCAAAAAATAATCTGCTAACTGCAGGACCCTCATTGACACTAGATCAGGACAGAACTAATGTAAATCAAAGGATAACAGCTTCGACATCCATTAACCCCTGCTCCCAATCCCAAAAGCGAAAAGAAAAAAAGTCCCCAAAGGGAGCAGCGTTAGCCTCAACAGGTTACTTAACACATTAATACAGTTCTCTTATTTCAATTGTTGGAACGCACAAACACATCCTTATTATTAGAACAAACGCACCAAATGTATATGTCCAAAAAAACCCATCGTTTAAATTTTTAGATCACACACATTGACCAACTGTATGTTTCACAAGAATGATGACAGGTATTACTAATCTCACTATTTTTCACATAGGTGATGATGTTTCCTACCATAGCCTTGGTCCTCTATCCTATGAATGTTTCCACTGTCATGCAACCATGTGGTATGAAGAAAGAAGTGACAAGGCGAGGAAGCATGTGAATCCATCATTCTCGCTATGCTGTCAGGATGGTAAGGTCCGGTTGCCCAAATTTAAACCCATACCGCAACCATTACATAACTTACTTAACTATAACAATCCTGCAACGGGACAATTTAGAGATCAGATACAAGTCTACAATAGCATGTTTAGTTTCACCACATTCGGCGCCAGAATCGATCATTCTATTAACACAGGCAAGGGACTCTATACATTTCGAATAAATGGCCAAAACTATCATAAAATTGGAACCCTCCTTCCGAAAGAGGGTGTTCAACCCAGGTTTGCTCAACTTTGGTTCTTTGACACGAAAAATGAAGTTAGGAATCGTATGGGGGCTTTTATTGATAATGAAAATGGTAACGAAGTGGACAAGCCAACAATATAAAGGCTACTACAAATGTTGGATCAGTATAGTGCACTTACCAAGGCATTCCGAATGGGAATGGATTGGTGTCACTCCCACTCATCTAACAAATTAAAATTACAAGATAATATAATAGGCCAACTGTATCCGAGGTTGCAGCTCTGATTACAAATGACTTTGGTGATGGAATTCCTACCCGAGACATCATAGTAAACAAACAAAATAGTAGGCCTAAAAGAATCTCATAGTTGCATCCCTCCTACATGGCACTGCAATATCCATTATTTTTTCCATATGGAAAGGATGGTTTTCATGACAAAATACCGTATTTCAGGAACACATGTGTACGCAAAACTAACCGTGGTTTTGTAACAATGAAAGAATACTACTCCTATACAATTCAACATCGCAAAGACCAGGGTACTACTTTAGTTAGAGGAGGGTGTCTATTTCCACATAATTGGTAGAAAAACGCATACCACGCCAATGAAGAACAAAGACTAAGTGACAATGAAATAAACCAGATACATGCGTGTAGATACTGTATAACAATTGTTACGCGTTACAAGGGGGGACACAAATGCGATCGGACTTGGGAAAAGAATAGTGTTGCTTGGTCCTTTTACAGGCGGGCCAAGATACATGATGCAAAATTACCAAGACGCAATGGCAATATGTCGCACATATGGGAACCCAGACATGTTCATCACATTCACTTCCAATCCAAAGTGGTCGGAGATCAGTTCGATGATTGCTCATGTGCCTGGACAGAAAGCACATGATTGACCAGAAGTTGGGACAAGAGTCTTTAAATTGAAACTAACAGAGTTGATGGATGATCTTCAAAAAAAAATCTTTGGCGCGTGCCCGGTACACACCCCCAGAACGTGGCCTGAGGTACAGAATAGCGAGTTCCAGAGGCGTAACTTTATTGAGCATCTCAGTACAAAAGCATAGAAGAACGACCTCTAAGGTAAGTTTTGAAAAAATAGACACCGTGCAAAGTTTTAAAAATAATAATAATAAGAATTTAACATCGATTAAACTTAAAGATTCTAAGTTAAAAGCGGAAGCTTAAAACAAGTTTACAACACGAAATATAAAGACATAAATAAATCTCTGGTAAACCGGTACACACATGGCAAATAGACATCACATAAGTCAAGCAACCGCAACCATGCTAAGCTCCTGAGAAAAACATCTTACAACGTCCCAACTTAAAGTTGAGTGAAATCATAGTTTAGTTCAAACGAAGATACATTGGACCATACAATATCAAAACATATGCGAACGTTATAACAATACAACTTCACATAAAAATGTAATTACGTTGCGCTAATCTCAAGACACTCGAGAGCAAATTACAATTATAGCATAGTATAGTTGCAAGGTTTGAAACAAGCCCCCCGGGGTAACTTACCAAGACTAACCTTCTTAAGATTCGACATGGTATAATCCGTTTTATCGGAAGGCCCCGTTTATCGGGAGCCCCGTAGGTAGTGAGCGCTACTCACCCGGATAGGGATAATTAGTCCCTCAACCGGTCCTCTAGTCAAGAGATTAACGGTTCATGATAAGTGGGGCAGTAGTGGTCTAAACGCTACTTAGGCAACACGTAAACAGAGAAAATCTCACGTAAAGTACTTGTGTCTAGTTTTAAAAGCAAGCAATATTTCTCACTCCAAGTTATAAAACATTTAGTCAAAACGAGTAAAAGAGTAGGGCTATGAACTCACCTTGATCTAGTGAATTGAGGTAGTGAATAGTCTAGAAATAATTCACTCGATAACGAACGACGATATAGGAAAGCAACCTATGAAATGGACATCTGATTTAATATTGGATCGAAGAGAAATTACGGAAAATGCATAAGCGTTTACTAGTGTACTTTTGTTAATATTTATCTAAAAATTAACGGTTGTAATCGTGTAGTAATAAAATGTTTTTTTCGTAAGTAAATGAATAGAAATAATATGTACTTTAATATAAAAATATATATTATATATATTTTTATACATATTTTATTGTTGGTTTTTTAATTTAAATTCTCGTATCTTGCTTTGTCATGTACGTTTTATAGTATTTACTAAGTATGGTAATTTATAAAAATTTTGGCTTGACCCGTTCGTGTTTACACGTTTTCCAAAGTCGTAGACTTTATTAAAAACCCTCTTTCAAATTACTTTTAATCCACTTTTCATAATTACAAATTTATATATTGGTAAATCCGTTATTATTTGTAACGTTCGACGTCTAAAAATAATTAAACGTAAAACATCTAAATCTTACACTATTAAATAAGTTACTCACGAACTTATCCAATAAGCTACATCGTAGCTTTTACGTCTTGGTGTTTTGCATATATGTTCGGCTTTGGCCCGTTAAGTCCGAAAATGTAGTTTTACTTACCCATTTAATCCGATAAGCAAAATATTAAGTAATAAATACGTGACCTCAAGATAAGCTATCAATAAGCTCACAATAAGTCAAGTATAATAAGCCAAACCATATGAGCTCAAAAATAATCTCATGGTGTTGGGTCTTGTATGTGGGACGTGGCTTTAAGGCCTAATAAACTATATTCGAGCTTATTTATTGAGCCGAATAAGTTTATCATTTGTCCGTTCACAAAAAGCTAGAAAATAAGCTAACAAAATATATGTCAAAACAAAATAAGCTAAACAATAAATCTTTCTTTATTTTCTAGTTGAGCCGAAATATGTATAAGCCCTAATAAGCTCAAAATAATTAAATAAGCTTTCCAAAAGCTTGTTAAACATAAGTCAAACAAAATGAACTATAGCATATCATTTTTATTACACGAAAATAACCACGATCACAAAACTAACATTTCCTTATATTTATTTATGTATGTTTCGAAATATATGAACACCCTTTTAGGGTTTATGTAGTTTTTAAACCTTTGTTTTTACAAAATGAATTGTACAACTAGTATGTATGCATCATAAGAAGTATGAAAGTACAAGTTATTTGAGAATTTGAAGACTTACAAAAATTAGAAGATTTGGATGGTGAACAAAGATTAATAACAACCCAAATGTTGTTTAACAAATACCCGGATGATACAAATGATCAAACCTTCAATAAATCTTCAAGTGTTTTTGATCAAAGATGAAAAATGAATGTGTTTTGTTGGTGTTTTTGGTTCGGCACAAGGAAGAAAAAGAAAGAAAAGATGAGTGAAGTTTATGTGTGTGTGTATGAAATGAACAAATGACTAAAGGATGGATTATATAACACAAAGTTTACTTCACACACTAGTAGTGTGTGTGTGTGCACCGAAAATAAGACAAGAAGAGGAGGGGGGGGGACCAAAATGATCCACCAATGAGAATTTAGCTAGAACATAACATGTGATTTAAGCTTGTCTTATGCAATTTGAATTCAAAACTTGTCCACCAAGTTCATGGGGTGTTTGTTTGCACCGAAAATGCCAAGGGGAGGGGGGACCATTATATTTTTATAATCTTTGTTGCTAGTGCTCCCAAAATGATTTAATTTCCAAGCCTTGCATGCTTAAGCTTATAGTTTAGGTAAAACACGGATAACGCAAGTAACGAAACGAATAACGGTATCACCAAAAATTTTGAAATTTTAAACATTGCCTTAAAACCTAAAAACGTGGCTATTGCCAAAATACTACAACGTTTGGTGTCCCGGTTCGCTCCCGGAGACTATTCTCAGATAACAACGAAACAACTTCCCGGTTAAACGGTAAAGCTAAACGAAACATTTAAAAATTCAAATTACTACACGGAAACGGCTAACTTATTGAACGGAAATTCTCGGGTTGTCACAACCAAAACATAATTAAGAAAGCTTAATCAATCAAAAATAAAAAAAAAGTTGAGATACATAAGCAGAATGGTAAAGACATTTAGCGAAAGCATTTGACATTTGTTGTTGAATCTGATCATGTTGTATACTGTGAGACAATGGTTTATGTAAAAGCATGACCTAACCGGCATATTTTGAAACACAAAAACTAATCTTGATGTTAAGTGATGAAAACAGACAGGTAATGTAAATAAATAAATAGCTAAAGCACTAAAGCTACCCGATATTTGATTCTTTGTCATACAAATAAGTTTAAACGAGGTATGCAGACCCGTGCGATGTACATGGGTTGTGTCGTGTTTTTTTAGCACGGGTTTAGAGTAATGGATGGTTGACCAATGATTGTGTGAAGTTTTTTAGGCTTATGTTGATTGTGTTATATTTTTGGTGATTGTGTTCTTCTTGTTTGCTTGTGTGGCGTTGGCGATTTTTGATATTAAATATATTTGTGTCCTTGGAACATCATAGTGATTGTGTTTGTAAGTGTTGATAGGATGGAGTTTTTTTTGGGCGGAGTGATGTAAGATCACTTCACGAAAGGATAGGTATGAAGGTATATTTCCTGTTTTTCTGGAAATGCTTGTTAGCATTTAGCGGTTTGTTATGTTTGTATTGGTTGTATGAGAGGCTTCTTTGAATGTAGGGGAGTTATTTGTTCAAATTCCCTTATGGCATGTACTTAGTTTGTTTTATTTAATTGTTGAAGGGTTTAGTTTGTATTTTTTTTGAAAATATGACATTTAGTTAGGGACTCCTCAGGTGCCCTGTTCAATGGATTTGATTGTCATTTAATGGCATTATAGTAACGCCGGTGGAATTTACATCGTGATGATGTCTCAAATGTTCTCTCCACACCACATAATTCCTGTATATATATTAGATTATTATTTCATACCGATCATTCTCCCATCCCTATCTTTTCTTACATTTCCCTACTACTCGAAATATTTCCAATTATCTTTTCTTTTACTCAGTTTGATTATCAATGGCAGGGCCTATTGAGGGTAACGCGGTTGCTAGGCGTGTGATTGATTACTTGGTTGACTTTAGTGGCGAAACCTCTGTTGATGGTTATATGAGGTTTTTTAAGGCGCAACAACTTGTTGAGACTCGTTTGTTTCTTAATCCAATGCGTAAAGAAGCGCAAACTTCTAGGAATCTGATTGGTCAGTTGACTGCCTTGGTTATATGTTGATCATTAAGTTTGGTCGTCTACTTTTTTTAATGTTAATCTACATAGCCTTATTTTATAGTATAAATATTATTCTGTCACCATTTTAGGTTATTGTGTGTTTTGTGTCTCAATCTTGTGATTATGTACGTGGTTTATAAGTTTAGGGCTACTGTTTTCACTGGATTTTTGTGAGTTTATATTTTTGAAGTTTATTGGCAAGTTTTTGGTTTATATTTTACGATGTCTATTTATTTTAAAGACTGTTAGCATAAAGCCAGGTCTTATGTTTGTGTTTTGTTAATGAAATGCTTAGTTGAGGTGAGGGTTGTACTATGGTTAAAATTTAAAGATAATGGGGTTGATTTGTTTAATTTTGAAACTTGAAGTTTCTAGTTAGTTTAGTTTAGAATGCATGGGGATTTAGTTTGTATTTTTTCAGGAGTGTAAGGGTTTAGGGTTCTTCTTTTGGTTGTCACTCTTAATTGGATTTGACGGTTTACTCATTGCCTTTTAGTTTCCCCGCTAGGTTTCCAGGTATCATGAGGTTAACATTAATCCTCTTTATCACAGCCACAAAATGCATCTATATATACCACTAAGTGTTTTAATCTTGATCATTCATCCACATCTTCTCACACATAACTTCTCACCTACTTTTCTTTTACTTTATTGATTCAATGGCTTCTGGATCTTTGAATGTTGTGGCAAGGCGTGCTATAGATGAAATCTCCGAGTATTGTGGTGAGACTGAAACCCCTAAATACATAAAGTCTTTTATCTTCCAAGAAATTTCTGAGTGCAGGCGTTTGATTAGGGTTCTCCGTGATGAAGTTGATATTGCAAAGAATGCTTTAGGTCAGGTGAATGCTATGATTGCTGAAATGGAAGCTATGGATGATCCGTTTGAGTATGCTGACAGTTTGGGTTGCTTGAAGGATAGCAAAAGGATTTTGGGCTGGAAGATTATGGGTTTGAATCAGAGGATTGAAGACACCGAGGGGGAGATCAGAACCTTTGAAGGTCATTTGGACATCATGGATGCAACAATCAACTCAGAGTAGGCACAAGGTCTGGGTAGTTTTTTGGTCTAATGATAATGATCTAGTAATGTTAATGTTTTTTTATTTCTAGATTATGTTTTGGACTGGTTGTAGTTGAAGCTTGTATGAACAATGTCAATGGGGGGTTTTTAATAAAATATGAATGCTATGATCTTATTCTATGTTTTTGTTTTTACAATGTTTAATTTTTATGTTTGTGAATGGATGTTTGTTATCTTAACATGTGAATGAATTAGGTTTATGAAGTGAGAAATGGTTTAAGCTATTTATGGGTGTTAATTTGTTATTGTGTATGAGTTACGAATGATAAGGAATAGTTGATGTAAGCTTTTGATGTGAGGAAGGTATTAAGGCCCTTTTGTCTGTTAATTTGTGGCTGTTTAGGAGTTGCTACATACAGTTTTATGGTTATTATAAGTGAAATCTTCTACGATAAGTTATTTGATCCAAGTTTTGTAAATGTAGAGGTATACATGTTATTTGATACCGTTGCAGAGAACGGTTGTATCACTTTGTTTTGGCTTCACAGTATTCACATCTCCAGGATGTTCAAAATTAGCTCATGTTATCGGCCTATCAATAGATTTGCTGATTGTTTTTAATACCATTTTAATGTTTTGATGTGTGAAATGCAAGAAGGCAGTTTTATGTTGAATCTTTCTGTTCTTTCTTGGTTACAAACTAAGGTGAAATTAAATGGTAATATCCAGTGACTTAAGTTGTTTGAACACTTTAGTCATGTTTATGCAGCTTAGATGTTGTATTTGGTATTTTTTATTGTCCATTACTTGGTGTTTGGTTAGTGCAATATGTAGATTTAGCAACATGATAAATGGCATTTCTGGTAGATGAGTTTTCCATGTGGATGTTTTTTCTTTGATTTCGAGTTTGTGCGATTGCAGTTTGTATCTAATAATTTTTATTCATTAGCCAAGTGAAATTTGTTTTTCACATGTATAGGTTGATTCAGAAGCAGCGTATCAGGATATTGTCTAAAGTGAGCACCTCTTGCATATGAAGGTGTGTTTTGCGATGTCATGTCTTTATCTTTTATAATGCTTCTTTTCTGTTTATGATGACTCTGTAGAATATGGTTAAGGAATGTATGTAGGGCGTATGTTGTGCATTTGGTTTTTTACAATTTATAGAATGCAATTGTGTAACAACCGGAGTTTCACGACGCGTATGACGATCACGAATTCGACGTCATAATATTTATTTTATAAAATTATGTGAGCGAACGTCGACATTTAAAATTTTATTTGTCGTAAATAATTATTTTCATATTTTATTATGAACGAAAATTTAAAAATTTTATTTTTAGTCGTTTAGCGAGTCGACGTTTAAGCAACGTAAAAAAATTCGACGCCTCTCGTTATTATTTTTAAGATCGTAAATTTATTATTTTTATGAATGTCGCCATTTTGTTCCTTGTCTTGAGCCTGATTCGTGTTTTAAAAATATATACTTTTTATTAAATATTTTAAACCAAGAAAAACGTAACGGAAAATAAAAATGGTCTCGGTAGTGTAATCCCGAGCCACGTTTGTCGGGTTATATTTAAGCAAAAGTGTGGCGTGTCAAAAATATAAAAGAGAAAGGAGGGAGGGACTATTTGTGTCAAGTAACCAAAGTGTTATACTATATATATACACTTTCACTTCTCATTTTCTAGTAAATAAAACACACACACTTTGTTTTGCTCTCACCCCCAACCGGCCATCACCTCACCGCGGACGAACCACCACCGGAAACCGCCATGGTCGCCGAAAAACTTACATGCAATCCGATCAACTTATATTTTCTTAATCCCCTCATCATTTCCTACGTTTTCCACACGCAATGGGTATTTTTATAGTTTTAATTTGGTTCGAGTTTGGTCGAA